>JBBJLR010110926.1:0-21899 GCA_037577145.1 Brachypetersius gabonensis | reverse complement strand
AACCGTACCAAAGTAGAGCGGATAAAGCGGTCCGAGACCACCCCTTCAGGCAGGGCTCAGATCGATTGATTTGGTGCGAACCAAAGTACAGAGATTGCGTTCACATCAACGCAAACGAACCGAACCATGTTTGGTGCGCACCAAATGCTGTAGGTGTGAAAACACCCCAAATTACTATCAACAAAGTAAGAAGCGGGGGACTCTGTTGCGTTCGAGAAGGGTCTGGCTGCAGACTTCCTCTGTGGGTAAATCTCCTCTGAGGCAAAGGAAATGACGTAACGGAAAGGGTGTATTTAAACAAGGAAGAACAGCTTTACTGTGTTTTATGTTGTGTCATTCCTTTATCTTTTTGTCATGCTTAAAAGCACCTTCAAATAAAACCAGCCAGTCAAAAAAATCTGTGCTTTATTCTGTTGTGCTGATAAACTACTACAAAGCTCCTCTGATCACCTGAGAAATTATTTAAGTGGTGGTAGCGAGATAACCAGAGGTGACTAAACAATCCACTTGGGATAACGCCTTTAAGAAGTTAACATGCATCTTCTCACATTTAGGTGATTAATTCATAAAAGTGTAAATGTATTGTGGTGACCTGGGGTTTTGTTTATTAAGTTATTTGTTTAAAATATGAAATTGTTTGTTGTTCTGTTCCTTTTGCGCTCTTATTATCTGTGTTGAGATTCGGGGTTAGATTGAGTATGGGAGGGGCGTGTGTGTGCGTGTGTGTGCGTGTGTGTGCGTGTGCGTGTGTGTGCGTGTGTGTGTGTGTGTGTGTGTGGGTGTGTGTGTGTGTGTGGGTGGGTGGGTGGGTGGGAGAGTGTGGGAGAGTGTGGGAGAGAGCGAGAGAGAGAGGTTATAGAGGTTTAGTGGCGTGAGTTGTGGCCAAAACAACAACTCTACTGTTTTAGGGATAATTTAAATAAAGAAACTGCTTGAGTTCAGTCAGTCCGGTGTCTGTTTTTCTGGCGGGTCAATACAGTATTATTAAAAGTATACATGTATAAACACATTAATTAGAAATTGTTTATAAATGTATAATTAGTTTTATTAGAAATAGTTTAAAAGTATAAATGTATAGTTTTATTTATTATAAATTGCTTATGTGTCCACGCATTAAGAAAGACATGTCCACCACTAAATTACCTTCAAACCACGCATTATTAATTTGTGCCCATCACGCAATTGATATATATATTCTTTGTACGGAAGTGTAACGCCATTAAGGCTTATAACTTTAATTACGCCTCCCATTTGTCACTGTAAATATTTAAAGATAGTAAGCGGCGAAGTTAACGATTAATGATGCTGAAACTACAAAATCCATAGTTCCGTGCGTTATATTCGCCTTAAACACACTCTTTCCTTTACGTCATTTCCTTTCCCTAAGAGGCTGTTGCGTTCAGCGAAAGCGCCGCACTTCCTGTTTATCGTGAAACCGTTGCACCATAATGACGTAAGCGTGCTCCGGCACGAATGCTGAAACCTATGGAAGCCCACTGGGGCCAAAACATCTGCGTTGACGTCCGTGTTAACACGTAATAAAATAATGTCTTAACATGTACATTTTTTAAGTGTTAACACGTCCGAACGTGTTAGCACGTCATAAAACGTTCAAATTCGACGTGTTAACACACGTCGTGTTAAGACGTTCGGACGTGTTAATACGTAAAAAATGTACGTTTTAAGACGTTATTATTTTACATGTTAACACGTCAAAATTCGACGTGTTAAGAGGGACGTCAAAGTAGACGTATTGGCCCCAACGGCGTTCCATAAAAACCCTATGTGTGTGCAGGCCAGAGGGGGAGGGGGAATTGGGGAAAATTGTATTCGGGTCCGGTTCATAGCAACCATGCCTAGTGTGAGTACACCTAGTGTGAGTACACCTAGTGTGAGTATTCCTAGTGTGAGTACTCCTAGTGTGAGTACTCCTAGTGTGAGTACTCCTAGTGTGAGTACTCATACCGTTCATGAGCATTTTTTACTCTGCCCTTAGGGGGCACTGTAACCATGCAGGGGTGTAGGTGGTCTGCATCAGTGGTTAAGAAGTGGTTTGTCTACATGAATGTCATGACCCAAGATTTCCCAACACAACATTGTCCTTGCCTTCTTCCAGTAGTTATCTATTCCCCAAGTAAGTATTAAATTTGTCTGTAGGGCCTTCTAACATTCTGCCCAGCCTTCCCTATGCGCATTTTGCCATGTTTGATGTTGAGGCTCCTCCATCAGTTCCATACATAAAACATGGTATGTTGTCTCTTTTACAAAAAGGTTAATAATACAATTAGTTTACTGTCAAATCTTACCGAATATTCAAATGTATGCATCAGCCCATGTTGTCATAGCAACATTTCAAATGTACACTTTCACAGACCTCCTCCAGGGAGCAGATGCAATAATTACATCTCTTAATTGCCATCTATTGTTTATGGATCATATGTTCTTAACTATGTGCACAGAAGTAAATTGTTTCTTTGCATCCCTTGTCTAGTGTTCTTTTCTTTCCGAATCCTATTTCTTACTGATTTAGGTTCTAATGGTTTCAAGTGCCGTTTTGTTTCTTTGTCCTGATTGAAATGCGAACACAAGGTTTCTCTTAAATATGAAGTCTCTTGTCATTTGTCTCGGAGCTGCTGTTAGCTATTTTTTAAAGGAAGTACGTTCTTGATATTTGCCTTGTAAATGAACAGAGAGCTTTCATGGTGGCCTTCAGAACGGCTGCATAATGAATGTTAGGCATAATAATTCAAAAATAGATGATATAGGTTTGCACAAAAAATTAATGGCAAAAGTTAAGGAGGAGTTTAAAGTTTGTTCATCAAAGGCACCTCCATGTGCACTGGCCGTCTGCAGTAAATGTTAAACTTGAGAAAGGACATGGGAAACAGGGGTCAGGAATGCTCCAGCAACCCGGCAACACACTGTGGACATGGCAACCAAGTAAACAGTTGATATGCAGTGGCAGGAGCTGGAGAACTGAAGAATGGGTTTCATCTGATATGCCCTATGCTCTGCTGTGCTCGTATGTGGTCTGTTCATTTGTGGCACATTCAGTTTTCAATGCAATCATATAATAGCAGAACAGAGCAAAATACTCTAAAATAATAGTGCCCTAAATTTATTCAGTTATGTATTATGTTACAATACATGAACAGTAACATATTAAAATACTTTTTAAATAAATCTTGATAAGGTGCATGGAGAAAATTAATTCACGTGGTTCCTGGTTGTAACTGGTCAATGATCTGGGAAATACCCTATGAAATGCTCTTCAATGTCCATTTCTGCTCCCCTCAATCTTTTGAGTTCACGTCCAGCACATTGCTGCTACTAAGCTTGTGTACATCATGCCTGATAGTGAACAAACTATTCAGTTCAGTCATTAGACAAAACGAGTGTTACTGAGTCAGAAGAGTTCAGTAACACTGACAAACTGCCTGATGACATTTATTTGTCAATTTTTTCGTTTCATTCTCGTTTGGTGCACCAGGAGGAGCAAGTTGCGATTCTTGGTTCTTTGAACGAGGCAGAGAGGTTTGGGGCAGCTGGTAGTCTAGTGGTTTGGGTGTTCGACCCTGTGTTTGAGGTTCGCTTCCCAAGACCACTAGGCACCACTGAGGTACCCTGAGCAAGGTACCGTCCCCACACACTGCTCCCTGGGCCCTGTGTTCCTAGTTGCCCCCTGCTTCACTTGGTGAATGGGTTAAATGCAGAGGAAGAATTCCGTGCTGTTCACACTGTGTGCTGTGGTGTGTTCACGTATGACAGAATGGTCACTTTCACTTTCACAATTCAGAGTCTACTGAGGTATTTAGGTGAATGTTCTAAAAGTATTCTACTGCCTTTTCAAAAACGAACATGGACTGAAGACAGATATGTCATTTCCAGTGTCGAACACTCACATTAAAATCACTGACAGGTGAAGTGAATAACACTGATGCTCTTGTTCCAATGGTGTGTGTCATGGTTTGGGATGTATTAGACAGCAAGGGACTAGATGTACATGTATAAAAGACATTCTGTTATCTCAAGTATTATAGTGTTAAAATCTGATATGTTAATGTAGTATTCTTGATGAATGTTAGGAGATACAGTATATTGTTAAACCTCAGTATATCAGTAATGGTAATACACAACGATACGGTTTTAGTGGTACTTGATAAAGCAATCATTTTCCAAATGGTATCTACATGCAGTGTATAATATTTTGAAGGTACTTTAGATTGTTTTGAAAAATACATTAAAAAACATAAAAATGAATAAATAGTAATTTTCCTAATATTTATGCTTACATTAGTATTAACATTTTTGCTAAGAGAAAAACAGAACAAAATACTTGTTTTAGAATAGTGTAGCAGTTTTCAGGAGGCAAGGCTTCCTAATTTAACCGAATTAATTATATTATTAAATGCCACAATATATTTAGTATATTTAATATCTATATGTTGAATTTAACTAATACCACTGTACACTTCCCAAAATCTCTTCTATTAGAGCTGGAAATTTCAGCTCCGTTTCTTGGGACACATTACCTTGAAGAATTAATTTCTGACTTTCATCCAACACGCCTGCCGCTAATATTCAAATTTCTTTGAGGAACTTGGTTTGCTGATTTGGTTTGCAAATTGGTTGCAGAGTTCAAAATGATTGCCCTCTTCCACTGTTATGTGATCATTGTGCTAAAACAGTTGGGGAAATTCAAACTGAAAGACCAGAAACAAACTGCCATGGTCCTCTTTTTCTGTGATGAACTTGATGGATGCTGGGAAAGTTGGCGTTTAAACACGTCAGTCATTTGTCAAGGTAAAATGATTGTTATATTCCTCATCCACAAGGGGGCTCCTTCTAGCCAGATTTATTTGCTGTAGTTGTATGCTTTAGGGGAAAACAGACTAATAGACACAAAAAAGCAATTCACCTTGTGCGGACTGCGTAATGAATGTATAGAGCTGTATAATTAGGATGGCAAGGTCCAATTTAAAGTTAGTCTTTTATTTTATAATTATTTGTTTCTCCACAGAAGCATTTCTGTCTCAACTCTTCATTGTTTTAAAGATCTCTGCAAGATTCAAATGTTTTGACTTTGGCTTGCTTACTCCATAGCCGAGTTCTCCTCACCTTTCTCCGATCTTCTAAACTACTGTACTGTCATCACATCCAGTCTCTGTTTGCTTTAGAGCTCACACATGAGCATGCCTGTGGTTGGGATGTTTTCTCGGGCTTTCGCATGGCCCATAACCCCAGTTTCAGAAATTCCACAGGAATTCATGGAAGGCTCACATGGACACTTACCAAAGAAGAATCATTAGTTCATGTTTCTGATGACATGATAAAATGCACTGGCAGAACAGCAGAGCAGCTAAACCACAGCAGGATGCTTTTACATTTGAGAAAAGCTGACTCTTTTCCTTTGGGTTCGTCTGAGTAACGTTTCAATTGCACTGCGTGTTATTGGGGAAGTTTTGTTTAGCTGTTCTCCAAGCTGTGGAAGGCAATTCAGGTCAGTGCGGTCCCGGCCTAAAAAGGCTGATGCTGCATTCTAGCTCTATTCAAGATGCTGGTCAACTAGTGGATCGAATAACCACAGACATGCAGACGCCTGCAAACCTCGGTTTCTTTGGACTTCACATGACTGTCCTCAGGAATCAAAAAAGAGAAATCTCTTGTCTTGAATTGATTTTAAACCTCATGTATTTAAGCTTGGCTTGATCTTCGGTACCAGCTGTGTGTTCTGTCTGGTAGAACAAACTGGTCTTTTATGATAAACAAACAGTCTGTTTCAGTGGAAAGTCTTTAGTGATGGTATATTTTGTCCTTTTGCTGTGGTTCAGGTTTACAGTCATATATTATTTTGTCAGTCTTTGTTACTGTCATAACCAGTTTCAAAGGTTCTTCCAGTAGTCTCTGTCCTTATCAGCAGGGCCATTTAAGGAATCAAATTCACCACTAAAAAGCATTCAAACGTAACCAACATAGAAAATGGCTTCTATTATAAATAACACCAACATTAATGTGATTTGTGTGTGTTTCCTTCCTAATAAAAGTTCTCGCCGTTCCCCTGTACTAAACACTATTCTCATTGTTCAAATTCCTCAAAACTTCATTTTTGTATAATCAGTTGATGAGCCGTGTTAGATACACTGGGGTAGATCATAGTCTAGATATTGGTCCAAAAATTAAAACTCAATCAATGGGTTTTTTTCCACACCTCACCTCAAAAACACAATGTGAAAATGTCATGAAGTTATGTGGAAATGTATCATGTGTCTACAAGAAAACCACTAGATGGCGAAATTGGCTGCTATTTCCTCACACAGCATTAAGTTGTCACCAACCCTGTTTCTGGAGAAGTCCAGTTTCTGCAAACATCTGCAACATCTGCTCTGGCGTAATGAACTTCCTCAACAGTCCCTGACTGTTTGAAGGGTTAAGCAGATCTATAGAAGGAGGGTTGGTGACCACTATTCCACTTGTACAGCTCCTGTTAAATTGTGCTTCCCTGTTGAAGCACGTCTTGTGAAATCTCAAATCATCGTAGAGATTTTATATGTGAGACATTCAGACACCCTTAATAACTTAGCTAGTCCTACATGACAACAACCACAAACCACGGTGTCTCAGTGATCTAGATAGTCTTGTATGGTTCAATGAATCTGCAGAGATGGTTGAGTAGTATAACTCAGCAGCCAACCAATTTTCAATTTTCCTCAAATTTCCTCTGTTACTGTTTAGATGCACTGTATAATCCCCACAGGACTATTTATTTTTTTCTCTATGCTCTTTCATTGGCATTGGCAATAGGCATGAAGCAGTAGATGAAATGTAACAGCATGAGACAACAGGAAACCCACATGCTTTTTCATTTCCTCTTAGTCTACATGAAGTGTCACAGTTGGATCGAAAAGTGTGCACCTCCATATAACTCAGAACTAAGGACATTGTATTGCATTTAACAGAAGTCTTGCGGGCTTGTGTACTCGACATCAACTGACCATGCGGAGGTCAGTTAAGTGCAGGGTGGATCTCCAGCTCCACTTGTGGCAGCTCCCTTCACTCATGTGTCTTGCAGGACTCCTGCTGAGTGGTAAGATCAAATCCATTTTTTGGAACATTTTAAAGTTCTAAAATCTTTGTAGATTTCTTACCAGATGTTCCTTGTCTGCATGGTTTATGTCATTTATGGATTCATTCTTGTTGCTTGTTTGGATCACAATTTATTGCTTCAACTCAATCAATGTTCTATTACCCCAAAACTGTTGTATATTTTTATATGATAGTAGTTTAACTGCAGTTCACTTTAGTTCATTTCAACTAATTAAACAAGTAAAAACAGAGCCTGTTAATTATAAAGTTGTTCCAACTTACAAATGGCAGACACGAAACTGCACATAGTCTTTCTGAGATATCTATTGGAGATATCTTCTTTGTAATCATAATACATTGTTGCAATATATTGAGCTGCAAAGCCCAGTTTCTCCCATATTGTATACATCCATTACATTACGTTATTCATTTGGCAGAATCTTTTATCCAAAGCGACTTACAATTTAAGGAAACAGTCAAGTTTCAGGACAGTGTGAGAACCAGAGGAGAGTTCAAGAAGATAGATAATGTATCAGGAGAGGAAATGCTCTCTGAAGAGAAGAGTTTGAAGCTAGAGGGGGGTTCTGTTGCTTTTGTCAGCTTAGGCCGCTCACTCCACCAGCGGGAACCAACAAAAGAGAGTCTAGACTGGGTTTGCCTTTAATTCAGTCAGTCATGGGTAGCCAATGTTAGTCATTTAGCAGTGGGTTGTTATGTGACCTTTTAGGTTGGTTAAAGACCAGCTGAGCAGCTGCAGTCTGAACGAGGTGTCAGATAACCATGGCTTGTACCAGAGGTTGGTGGATATACTGAGTCAGGTATGACCTGATGTTTCTGATGTTATATAAGACAATGCACCATGACCATAGCTGGTCATCAATTATGAACCCAGGTTTCATACCACCTTGGATGGGATGAGGAGCCAAAAGACGTTTTTTATATTGATACTGTGTTGAATAGAAGGTTTGGCTGGGATAACCAGAAGTCTTGTCAAGGTTTATCTGTAGGCGGGGAGCCTTTAACCCTCCCTCTTACAATCTTCCCGATTTAATATTTTTTAAATTTTATTCCTCCCCCCACTCCCCCATCAACCAATAAAGTGTCCCCAAATAAATATCAACATGTGGACATGTTGAACTGAAAGTAAAATGAAGGTGACTCAGCTAAACTTTAAAGATGCAGTTCAGGTTTCCATTTTGCTTTCAGAAGGTGTAACAATTAATTCATCTGGCAAGCAGCATTTATATAAGACCCTATTAATCATCAACTAATTTGACAGTGTGCTGGACAGTTGTCTGCAGATATGAACAGAGTGTTGTATCTTGAAGCTCGGAACACTGCAACACTAATATGGTTATAATCAGTTGTATCAGTTTAATACTACAGATAAATGGATAGCAATACTGAACTTTGGAGATACATGATTGCATCTGCTGTTTTAAAAATCTTTTCCTTACAGATTTTTGCAGAGGTGACCATATGGTACATATCCAAGAGGGTCCACTGTACCGTGTGAAAGGATACGCAATTTCCATTTCCTGTAATGTTACTGGCTATGTTGGGCAGACTGACCAGGCCTTTGCATTTTCAGTCTACAAATCTGATTCTCCAGAAAAAGAAATCAAAATAATTAGCACACAGGATCAAAGCTATGCATATGCAGCATATACGAGGAGAGTAAGGAATAAAGATATTGAGACTAAGAGGCTGTCTACGACCTCAGTTCTCCTCCAATTGACATCTTTGCTAGCAGAAGATACTGGAACATATGAATGTTACACCCCAAACCACTTTGTTGCTTTTAAAGGAACCTACTTTGCAAGAACAACATTGAATGGTAATGACTGTTTTCATTGTATTTCTAATGTATACAATTTAGTTTTATAGACATCATTTTTTCTAGATGTCTTAATGAAATTAATGAATAAATTACTGAAACGTTTAGGAGCTGACTTAACTTTCTGCTTCTAGCACTAGATGTGTAGTAAACACTGATTCAATGTGCTTCTAGGTAAAATGAAAAAGTAATTTCACAGGTACCTCTATTGTCTCCATTAGTGATTGAGGACACTCTGAAGGCATCCTTCTCTGGCCCTGCATCTCTTAGCATCTCAGAAGGCGAATCCCTTCAGCTTGAATGCGAAGTCTCTAGTCAGACACTGCAGCACACTCATTTGTCTGTGACGTGGTATCAACGTGCTAGCACTGAGACCCGTCCTATCATCTCATTGGACAAGGATTTGACTGTGAGGCCTGGAACAGAGTTTAAAGACCTGTACCGCTTAGGACTCATCAGTATAGAGAAAGCAGAAGACACCACCTACAGGCTGAAAATGAGTCAGGTGCAACCGTCAGCCAGTGGAGAGATCTACTGCCAAGCTGAGGAATGGATCCAAGACCCCGATCACTCTTGGATACAGATTGCTTACAAGAATAGCACAGGCTCCAGTGTGGAGGTCAAAACTACAGGTGAGATTCAGGGTTGGGTTTCCCAGATACTGTTGAATCTCGAAGGTTAACCAGCCATTTTTAATTAGGTGCTCCTTTTCCAGCAAGATTAATATTCTGCCTTAAATCCAATACCAGCACCATGTGCTGGATAACAAATACCAGTTTAACCCATAATACCAGTTTGCCGATAAACTCCCCTCAGTCAGCATTATAAAGATGTAGTTTATGTTACACTGAATACTTGGATGCTTTCAAGAAACTCAGTTTGATAAACAGTTGATGATAAACGCTTTTGTGCTTACAGTAAGCCCATAATGGTATTATTTATGTAATTAATTTTAACTTACAGATATTTTTGAGACAACATGTTCTTAGCTGTGTTCTGCATTTTAATGCATTTTGTTTGACAGAGGTAATTGTCAAACAAAAAGCATGTGATCATCAAAACCAAAGGTCAGGTATTACCATTGTCTTTTAAATGTTATTTACAAAATTTGAATAGTATTCAATAGTTTTGTATTATTGTAGAGAAGTGTGATTTTCAAGGCTTGCATACTGTCGCTGTCCTATGAAAACCATACAAAACGTCAAATTAATTTTTAGATCTCTTGGAGCTCACTTATTTATGCTCATTTAGCAGACTGAAAAACAGGAGAGACACTATTAGCAGTCAAATAACTTTTGATGTTTCAGAAGAGCACAAGACCTTGTGTGAACATTTTATGACAAAATGACTAAATACTGGTCAAAAATAACTAAAATGGTATAAAATGTCTTTATTTATTAACCCTTACAGCCACGTCTGAACACAGCATAGTGTGAACAATGTGAAATTCTTTCGCTGCATTTAACCCATTCACCAAGTGAAGCAGTGAGCTGCCACCAACGAGGGGCACCCTGGGAGCAGTGTGTGGGGACAGTACCTTGCTCAAAGGTACCTCAGTGGTGACACTAGCATTTGGGATTCAAACCCACAACCTTCTGATTGCAGGGCCAATGCCCTAACCACCAGGCCACCCTGTACCTTTCAAAGTACCTTCAAAGTTTCCTGATTTGACAGTGACAGTAAGATTTCTGGCAGTACCGGAGCCCCTGGAGGGTTTGTTAACTGCACTCTGACATAAAAACAGAAACAATATCATACTTGTAAGCTTTACTTTAAAGTGTGTAACAATGAGAACTAATATTTCCTCACTTTGTCTCTTTCCTGAAAAGAGAAAGGTCTGGCTGTGGCTATGACAAAGGAGCAGCTTACAGTGACTGAAGGAGACACACTAATGCTCACTTGCAGTGTGTCTGGAGCCAGTGGACCACTGTCTGTCTCCTGGCAACACCAGAAAATGAATGGCACCACTTTCAAGAATGTCATCAGCCTGAGTCGTGAGGGGGTAATGATGGGGGGTGAAGGGGTTCAGTTTCAAAACAGAACTGTTCGCGCATTTCGCTCCACTGCTGCTGACTTCACTTTGGAGTTCAGTAGGACCGACGTGTCTGACAGCGGCGACTACAAGTGCACTGTGTCTGAGTGGAACATGGACAGTAGTGGTAGCATGAAGGAAGTAAACAGTGTGTCACAGCAAGCCTCTGTTTCCGTTAATTCTATAGGTAAGACCATTCTTTCTTTGTGTATTTTTAAGTATAGGAGTATGAAAGGGAGAGACGGAAGTAAGATAATGTGCAGAAAGGAAGTCCGTCAATAGGCTGAGAGTTTCTTCCTGCTCTGAAGTAAATGAAACAGATATTTTGCACATTTCAGGTTGGCTCTGTCATTTTTTGTACTGGTACACAAAACTGGAAAAATAGAAATACATGTGAAGTCAATAGTGTTAGTTTGTTATTCTGATTAAATGGTAGTTGTATGTAAAAGTCTTGGCACCCCCTGGCAAACTACATATTTTATTGGAATTACTGTTCATTGGCTGAATTTAACATATTGTTGGGTAAATCATGAAGAATGAACTCAGCTAACACATTTCACTTTGTATTCATTTCCAATGTGAAAATAAACAGTAAATATATTGTGTTACTAAAATCTGCACAAAAATGAAAGTCAACAAAGCATGTAATTACACTTTTCCATGTGACTATAACTGCAGATTTGCAGACTATAACTACATTGGGTGATACCCTGTGAAGTAAAGTAAAATTGTTTATCTTTTCTATATTAGGGCCATTATTATAACTATTGCTAGTAAACTAAAAGACAAAAATGTGTGGATCAATTTTACTTTTCATTTGAAAATGATGTGCTTATTTATATATAGTACATTAAATGCATCGTTTTTTTCATGGCAGAACATTAACTTCAACTTTTGGATGCTACACTAGTAGGATCTGTCAAAGACTTATAAAGCTCACAAAGTACAAGGCTTGTAAAGTACAAGGCAAAAGAAAAAAATGTCTTTGGCTGGATGATAAGCTGACATACCATTAACTATATGTTCACTTAGCACTAGATTCAAAACTGCAACAAATACTTAGTCATTGTAGCGCTCTATAATTAATTTTTAATGAGATTCTGTGCCAAATATTTCTGTGTCATTTCTACTGGTAAATGCTTTAAAAATGCTATAAAATATAAATATGATCCCAAATCAATGTAGAAATTTATTTAGGAGGTTTAAACTTTTTTAAAGATTTTTTTTAGATGTTTCTTCAAGCAAAGACCAGTTTTCACTTACTTGCTCAGAAAATTAGCTCATAGTAAGATGAACCAAATTTTCACCTCCAGCCAAAACCATAAAGGTATTTTTGTGGTTACTGCTTTATTGATGATGGCTGACTGTCTCAGTTTGCATGATTGTGGGGTTCAAAAGGATGTTCATGTTGAATTCTTAAAAAGGTTCTACATGGTCCCTAGCTTGGACATAAAAGTCTTAGACAAAACCTTTGAATGACACAGAACTTATATATAATGTGGATGCCCCTTAAAAGTTCACTCATGTTTACAAAAAATTATTATTACTTCTATCAAAAGTGGTTCTATTATAGCATCACTCCAAAAATCTTTAGGGCTTGTTTTGGACTGTTTGTACCATGAATCACGTTTTTTCTTTGATACATTTTTTCTGTCCTTTTTTAGATGCTGTTCTTCAAGTGGCCCTAAAAGGTCGGGACACAGTTGCAACTGAGAATTCCGTAGTAAGCTTGATTTGCACAGTAAGTGGAGCTAAAGGTCCTTTTGATGTGCACTGGAAGTTTCAACCAACTGGTTCAAAGGATCAAAAAGACATTGTATGTATGCTTTGCAATGGGGCTGTATCCTGTGCAAAAGAACGGAAGGACTATCAACTTGAAGTTCAAGTACAAAAATCAAGCACAGTGTTTCTTCTCAGGATTCTGAAGGCAAGCAAAAGAAACCAGGGCCTTTATCTGTGCCAGGTTACTGCTTATCAAGAAAACGTTCAGAAAGCACAGAAACACTCCAGTCTACTGTCAGTCCATGTAAACAGTCCTGGTAAGATTATAATGCATTCAAAGCTTTTTTTTTTTTTTATGGTACATTTTGATTTTGTAAGTAAAACTTTGGTCATTTTGAATATTTGAATCTACACTATTCCCACTGTCAGCTAACCTGTTTTTCTTTCCGTTTACCCCATGCAGTCAGCAATTTGTCAATCTCCATCAACCCTAAACCTCGTTTGGATGTTCCAGTCAAGAGTAATGCAAAAATGTATTGCTTGATAAAGGCAACAGTCTCTACTTCCTCCCGTTTTCTGGTAACTTGGATGTCTGGAACCCAGACTTTGGTGAAAATGGATACACTAGGGGTGGTCACTCTGGGTCCTGGAATCAACCATGAGTTGGACCAGAGGATAAACATGCAAAAGATTGACAGACAAACCTTCCAACTGACCATTCAACAGGTCAGATCAACTGACAGTGGCCAGTACAATTGTTCAATAGAAGAATGGATTCAAGATCCTGATGGCACCTGGTACAATCTCAATACAAAGTCTGTCACCACAGAACTTGCTGTGAATGAAAAAGGTATGCTGTCAATAGGTTTTTGTCTAGTTAAGCATGCAGATGTTTGGAGAAGTCATGCTTTGTCCAAAATTAGTGACTGATCAGTTGAGAACTCCATACTGTTGCCAAAACATGCCTTTCCTTTTTTTTCCCAAGATTTTTTATTTCCTTTATGACAACTGTCCTTTATAATGTGACTGAAGTAGTCTAAAACAATAATGTTGCATTAGCTTACATTAAAGGTCAAGAACATTTTGCCCTCTTCTGTAAACATACAATTTCGCCTCCACCTTTACACAGATTATATAAGATAAGGTAAGATGAGAAAAACCTTACTTGGTCCCACAAGTGGGAAATTTGCATAAGATATTGTAATTTGGTTTCTATACTTTAACATTAGATTGAACAATTTGCAGTGGCTGCACAGTTAATGTGTAATCCATACTTGTAAGCATATGAATTTTTAAACCGGTTTGTCATCATTTTCCATAATTTTCTGACATGCAAGAATTCGTGGGGCTCTCCCTAGCACTTTTCTGCAAATTATCCTTTTCACATGATACAGTAAGATATTGTCATTTGGTTTACAGCTGTTATTTATTAGTGCTTTTAATCATGTCTATTAACACATTGACATGTATCATTCAGCGAGTAACTTCAACCTGGATAAGTCTGATGGCCAGCTGGTGGTCACAGAAGGGCAGCGTGTGGATTTAAACTGCTCTCTGGGTTCTATTGGGCTGGATTCCACTTTTCGCTACTCTGTGACCTGGACATTTGAGAGACAACAACTAGAACCTGCTACCATAAAGCTTCTGACCTACAGTCATGAGGGGCGTCTGCAGTTCCAGGAGGACGACACAGAGCTTCAACAAAGACTTTACTTTTCCCGGCCCACAGATAGTATGTTCCATCTGTCCATCCTGAATTCTGTCCCATCTGATGGTGGAAGGTACCGCTGCCAGGTAGACCAGTATCAGCTTGATTGCAAGGGTAAATCAGAATGGAAAGCAGGCATGAAGTCCGGATTTACAGATGTCAGTGTACGTTTTATAGGTAGGTTCTCACCTCATATTCGTTGAATAATGTTGAATTATGTCAATGAAGTATCCATGCTGATCTCATTTTTCTTTTTCTTTTGAAATAGAGGGCAAACTACAAGTAGAAAAAGTGAACCTCAGTCACAACGTTGCAGATCGTCACGCTGGATTCACGATTGAGTGTAAAATCAGCTCTCGTTCCAGTGATAAGACTCATTTTGAAGTGACCTGGTTCAAGAGTCAGAAAGAGGGACAACCCATGACCATCTTCACGGCCAAACAGGATGGAACGCTACACAGTGCTATCAGTGATAGACGTTTGCTGTATAGTCATCCATCTGCCACCCTATATAAACTCACTGTGCCTGATGTTGGTCCCTTTGACAATGGCCAGTATCAGTGTCAAGTTATGGAATGGCTGAAGACAGCTGCTGATTCTTGGAGGAGGGTGGCTGAAGACAAATCAGGAGAGCTTAATGTCTATGTAGTAACAGAAGAAGAGCCAAGAACAGCGAAACTTGTTTTGGAGAATCATGTTCCTCATCTGGAACCCGCAGAGGGAGATCAGTTTGATGTTATTTGCTCTATTGTTGCAGATAAAGCGAATGCCACTGTCCGCTACACTCTCATCTGGCTGCTGGTGAAACAGGGCTCTGATAAAAGAACTACTTTACTGAGACGTACCAATGATGGGCATCTGCTGTACCCTTCAGAAGACCCACAACTTAACAGCAGGCTACAATTCTCCAGTTCTTCCGTCACAACCTTTCATCTCACTGTATTCAACTCGCTTCCATCTGACAGTGGAAAGTACCAGTGCCGTGTGGAACAGTACCAGCTTGGTTGTGATGGGAAATGGACAGGAAGAGAATCTGCAGTATCAGAATTTACCACAGTCACTGTTCAGAAAATTGGTAATGTATGCCTTTTACATTACTTCAGTATACTTCAGTTTTACCTCAGATTCATGTTTCTTCACATTTCATCACATCTGCTCTTTTTAATGAACCTTGACATTGGATCTCCTTTACTTACAGTAGTGAATCCCAATCCTGGTCTTAGAGTACCCCTACTCAGCATAGTTCATTTACATCTATTCCTGGTTTTGATGTGTATAAGAGCAGAAAAACACTAACATTTAAAAGACAGAAGGTACTTCCAAGATTAAGGGTGGGAACCTGTGTATAAAGATTCAACATTTTACTAAAATACAGTGTCCATAAGTCCACATGACATACACATAAGCCTTCATTACAGCTGACATAAACCTATATGAACCTATATACAAACCTTTATATAATTTTAATTTGTGTTGTCAGTTCATGTTTTAAATTCTACCCATTTGACTGAGAACTGTCTTTTTTTGCACTTCCTGACAGAGAGTAATCTACAACTACACAGAGAGGAAAAGTTTGTAAATATTACTGAACACACGAACTTCACAGTTGAGTGTAAAATCAGCTCTCGTTCCAGCAAAACGTCTGTATTTGAAGTGACCTGGTTCAGGAGTCAGACAGATGAAAAATCTCTAAAGATCTTCACTGTCAAGCCGGATGGAACTTTCCACAGCTCTATGAATGATAGAAGTCTGGTGTATCAGCATCCAAGTGTCATGCTCTACAAGCTCACCGTGGCTCGTGCTGATTCCAGGGACAATGGTCAGTACTATTGTCAGGTTGTGGAGTTGCTGCAGACACCTAATAAATCCTGGAGGGAGTTAGCCAGAAGCAAATCAGAAGAACTTACTGTCCATGTCGAAGGTAATATTGCATTCTCACAAAACATTTCATATACTACATATACATAATTCATTATATTATACAAAAGTAATTAATTTTTTTTTGTATTTTAGCTAACATTCATGAAGCTAGTTACGACTGCCCTTCTGGAACAATCCTTGGCATCTTCATTCCTCTACTTTGCTTACTGCTAGTGGTCATCGGACTGCTCCTTTTAACAGTGCGGAGGACAAAGTCTCCAAAAAAACAGAAAGGCTATATGTGGGCTGAGAACAATCCACTGAAACCTGTTCCAGACGCTGCAGCGGATGAAGGTGACAACGCCTAGCTGAACACAAGCAGTGTCTTGGACAAGGCTACATACTGATAAGGAAAACCATGTAAACCGGTATGCCTTCATGTGATCAGTGTGATGTAATGACAATGTTAGTAATGGATGATGTTGGGGGAGTTACACAAAAAACTTAAAACTAAAATAATGTAATCTACACAAAAACGTAATCTAAAGTTACTAATTCTGTCAAAATGAAATGAGGATTACGTGACTTATGATTTCCTAAAAGGTTATCTCATTACTTTACCTCTGTGTTATACATTTAAACCCATTTGTACCAAATGTACAAGTTCTTCAGTTATTTTTTTTTAGAAAGAGCAATTAGTGTCAACATGCTTTAAAAATGTCTCTGTCCCTGCATTTTAAAAAGACAGTTATACTTGCTTAAAATGATAAACTGCTAATACTGTTTCAAAACCAAGAAACTAGGTAGTAAACATGTGCATCGAATTAAAACCATCATACATGAAATCTTTGTAGCTGTTTCTGAATGAAAATTGTATCTTGTCTGTTTACAGACAAAGTTAGGGCTGTTCAGCTAAATGATCTTCATCTTCGCAATTCACATTAGTAGAATTATATGCTTTAACTGGTTGTTTGTCAAGATTATAGCACTTTCCATGCAACATTATTCACATTCACAATCAAATATATGCACTTAGTCAACACAGGTAGCATGGACACACCAATTACGTATCAGAACAGGTAGAGACAATATATACTGATCAGTCATTACATTAAAAACAGCTGCCTAATATTGTGCAGATCCCCCTTGTGCAACCAAAATAGCTCTGACCTATTGGAGCACAGGCTCCACATAACCTCTGAAGGTGTGCTGTGGTATCTAGCACTGAGGCATTAGCAGCAAACCTGTTAAGTCCTGTAAGGTGCAAAGTAGATTGGGCCATTTTGTCCAGCACTTGATTGGATTGACATTTGAGGAATTTGGAGGGCAAGTCAACGTCTTGAACTCGTTCCTCAAATCATACCTAAACATTGTTTTTGTTGCAATGCGGCAAGGCACACTCTCCTGCTGAAAGAGGCCACTGCCATTAGGAAATACTGTTGCCATTAAGGGGTGTACTTGGTCTGCAACAATGTTTAGGTAGGTGGTACATGTCAAAGTATCATCCACAGGAATGCCAGGAAATGCAGGAATGAATATTGCCCAGTACACTGTTTGTACTGGCTTGCCCGTATATCATAGTTCATCTTGGTGGTATTTCTTCCCAAGGCGGGCAACACACGCATCTGGTCATTCACCTTCTTCCATTGCTCTCTGATCCAGTGTCCATAGTAGGTGCTTTTGGCAGAGGACAGAGATTAGCATGAACACCTTGACCGACATGTTGCAATGCAGCCCCATACACCACAAGCTGTGATGCACTGTGTGGTTTAATGTTGAGGATGTTTAGTATATATTGAGGATTATTTTTTTTTATTTCACACAATTAATTTTTTTTCTTACAGACATAGTATCACAAGCAACACCAGTTAAGAAGTCAGTAGCAGAAGCAAACTATTCCTTTGAAACTACTGACCTTTTGCCATAATTGTGTGAGTCAAATTAACATTGTGTTTGCTGTGTCAATTGTTTAAACATGCAAAGCTTTACTTGTTGGGTTCCTGTTGAAAGAGGAAGTCAGAATTTCTCTGTGGTTGTCTCTGATACGGAGTCTTCAGTTTTGTGGTTTTTGTCTTACGTAAGTAGGGCAACTTAATACGAAACAAAGACGGCACAAGTTTGTCTCAGGGGTCAATAAGAACGAAAATGCTTCAGTTACTAAAGTGTGTACAACGTATGATGATTTTTAAATGAAAACTTTTACTCTTTGAATATTATTGTGCTGGGGGGCAGAGCAACCCTCTTTCCTGTTTTTAGTCACTGTTAATAAGCTTTTATTTAATCCGTTGTTACTTCCATGTGCCTTTTAAATATGTTATTCTTACCCAGATTTATTTGAATATATTTGAACTTATTTGACATTTCTTATTCCAGTCATGGTGGTAATTTGTATTCCATAATGTCAATATGCAGCTTTGTAGTCTTCAAGACTGGTATGGGTGCATATGACTGCTGCTGTATAAAGTGTGCTTGCTAGAGAAGAGTTTAATGCTGCAAGTAATAACATCCCCATTCCATTTGGTTTAAACAACTATAATTAGCTTAAATTTAACAATATGCCTGCATTTCATATCCCTGAGGGGATATCCAGAGAACATGTATTATTCTGAAAATAGGAAAACCAGTACTGTGCAATGGTGTCATACAGAACACTTATTATACAAACAACTACCAGTAAACTCCACTTAAAAAATGCAAAAAAACCTGTATATTTAGAAATCCAACAATGCACTGTAATTGAAATGTCAGTACTGGCAGTTCATTAATGCAATATTACAGGTAAAGCTTTTGCTGTGAAGGTTTTCCAATTTAATAGATTATTAACAATATTTAAATAAAGCATCTTGAGGGTTTAAGCATTTTGTTGCAAGAAGCTTAGGCAATCTAAAGAGAAACATTAAACATCACTTTGTTCTGCTAAGCTATTTTCTGGTTTTACCCAACATCCCTTTGAAGGTTTATTTGTAATAGCTTCAATGTAAATTAAACCCTGCTATTGTATATCTTCTGTTAGAACTTTGCAATATTTTTCTGTTTTCATTTGAAAGTGAAAGTTAAAGAATTAAAGGTTAACAATATTGATCTGTGTTTATGTGCTTATATAAATGATGTCTACTATAAGGTAACGAACACCTATCAATTCAAAGTACAGATAATCAGAGAGAAGCCTAGAAGAGTACTTACTCTGTGTGTCTGGCGGGCGGGCGGGCAGACAGACAGACACACACAGACAGACAGACAGACAGACAGAAAGACAGACAGATAGATAGATAGACAGATAGATATGGTATCTGTGGCTGTGTTAAAGCCATAGCCAATGATTGATAGAGTGATATTACTCGAGTGATTTCCTGCAACAACAGATCAATAGTCTCTGTAAGTAAAGCATTAAGGAGCTTGAAGATTATGAACTGGATCGTGTGCATTAGCCCAGGACTGGGAGGGGTGAGAGAGCACGTTGCTCTGGTGTGGCCTGTGGGAGGACACCTAAACTGGAAAAGAACTTTGACATTATGTGAAGATTCTTCTGAAGATGAAGATTCTATCAGATACCTTTAAAATGAAAGATCTCATTTTTCAAACCATTTTTGTGACTTCACTCAACAAATCATTTGTAACAGGCTTTAGGCTTGAAATCTGGATAAATAAGCTCAAATTCTTACCCATGATGTAGACAGACACACTGCAGACCTCTGGACATGCAATGCATTTTACTATTGAGTGAACAATTATGTGAAACACACTTTCTGAGGACGAGTTTTGTTAAACAGTCCCCTCTAGTGGTTAAATGTTTTACTACCTCTGTCGATCCACCTTTACAATAAATTGAGTAAAATTATATACAGTACATTATAAAATCCAAAAGAGGTACATGTTGACCCACTATGCACCACCCCATATTCATTATGAATCAGACTTGTATTCAGTGCAATCTTCATCTTGCTCAAACCCCACATGAATCCACTTATCTCACGTTATGTCTCTCACATCAAGGCAGTGTTGAGGCTGAACTGAATTATGCTTCCTGATGACACTGCAGGAGGTATCAGGAAATTGAGAGTAGGAGCTGTGTGATCTAGAATGCATAATGGGTTTTTTTTCCTTCTGCATTAGTGCAGCCTATATTTTATGTGCAATGTTTGAAACTCATCAGCTGAGTTCGTTAATTCCTGTCTGCCACTGCAAGGAGATTGTGAGCAATGTTTCCTTTGTAAGGGCTTCAAAGTAGCCCTGACTCAAGTGCAGGATTTAGACCAAAAGTACTCATACAAGTAAACTATGTTTGTTGTAAAGTGTCCATTTGTCATACATAAACACACCACAGCACACAGTGTGAACAATGTGAAATTCTTTCTCTGCCTTTAACACATTCACCAAGTAAAACAGCAGGCAGGCGGGAACACAGCACCCAGAGAGCGGTGTGTGGGGACGGTATCTTTGCATTTGTACCTCAGTGGTGTCACTAGCAGTCCTGGGTTGGAAACCCACAACCTTCTGGTCACAGGGCCAACTCCTTAACCCACAAGGCCACTAGCTGCCTTGTTAAATTAATGTGCTAAATGTCGTTCAATGCTTGAACTAGTTGAACATAACCCCTCTGAAGATGTTTGGGCATTAGACCGGTTTTTGAGGCTTTGAGGGCGAAAGGAGTGATCATGGAATGTCAGAATTCGGAAGTGTGGAACTCCACAGCTCCCGGTTAAGAAGATAAGGGATAAAGGAAAGCCCACAGAATAGAGATGTGTGCAAGATTTGCAAGCATTGAACATGGCAGTTCAACCTCCCATGCTGATGGTTCTAAACCCGTATACCATTCTCTCGCAAATTCCTCCCGACAGCGCGTGGTTCTCCATTGTAGATCTTATAGACATTCCAACATGCACTAGTAAATATTTAGTATGAGAGACTCTTTAACATGAAGCAATTTTTAATCCTCCATGTCTCTGTACAACCTCTGTTCAGTATCATCACCATGGTGATACTAGACAGCAGATACTGACACTCAGCCTGTCTCCTGGTATATGCATACTGACTGAGGACAAAATGTATACAAACAAAATGTGTACAAAATGTGCAACACATCTGCAACATCACAGGTATTTTGCAACCCAACATCGATTGTTAATCACAAGTGGCAGCTCACCTGGATGTGTACAACATGGTTCAGCTGTAACATTTAGACCAATTCCATTTCCCTCACAACCAACAGAAATTATATAACTAAAAGTAGAAGACAAGTGGGATATTATAATGTGTAGATAAGCTCAACCCGAGCCTGTCGTTCCTACGACACTATCATGCGATTCGTTATGGGAATGTCGGCTCTTTTTCATGAGTCGGATAATTTGGATCGGATCAGTAAGAAGATCCGGTTCCTTTGGCTCCCAAGCGCACAGACACACAGGCAAACTAGTCTATGCCCAAACGGCTCTTCGTTTTCCCAAATTTTGTCAAAGAACTAGAGCTGGGATACTCGGATCCTTTTTCGGATCCGGCTCCCTCTGAGTCACTCAGAAAACTGATCCGGATTTGCGAGTCACTCGAGTCACTTGAGTCACTATTGCCAAATTGACAGCAGTAAGTCAGCTGAATTGTTTGAATCGTTTTTCAAAAGAAAGTAAAGTGTCATGCATGACAATTAATCAATTAAAATTCAA
>JBBJLR010110898.1:0-21916 GCA_037577145.1 Brachypetersius gabonensis | reverse complement strand
ATATTTTCTCTGGTCTGTTTCTCTCACATCTCTCAGTCTGAGGGTGTTGTTGGGTTGTTTATCACTGAGGTACTGAACACTGTCTCTGTACTCTGGATCATCTAACAGGTCAGGAGGTTCTATACTTGGACCCATATGTTTGGTCCAGAAAGCCTTTCGTACAGAGTGACCTCTTGGATGTATGTAAGAGCAGCTCATCTCTACTGTAGACCCCTTTAGTGCACAGATAGATTTAGGGTTGTATTTCACACCCCATCCATCCTGGGCACCAACTCCTGCAACACAAAACACAGAAACGTGTAGATTTTCTCTTTGGGTCTCTGTCAGTAAAAATGCTGCATAAAATCTCCAAATTAACACACTGCACAAATCCACACACACACACACACACACACACACACAACCGGTTGGTCATATTTAGAAATATGGGTTAATAACTGTCTACAGGGATGGTTTATGATGTAATCTGACTCACCATGAACTAGCAGCAGAAAGACCAGGGAAGTGAGAGGAGTAACCAGGAGCGACATAATCACAGCGGAACCTACAAAGGCAACCAACGAAAATGCTGTTTGTTTGTTTGTTTTCCCAAATCAACATTTTCCAACCTGCTTTAACTGCCGTCTAAGTAAGATCCAGGCTTTTGTCTGTATGTGCATTTGAAGATGTCCCATAAGGTCTTCTAGGGTACATCCTCAACATTATTTGATTGATATATTTTTGTCTAATTTCATCCACAGTTTTGGTCCTGGCCAATTCCCACTTGCTATGCACTTGTACAGCTAGTGGGAATATCCCAGAGTCACATGATGCTGCAAACACTGGGAGGGTGAAGGTTAACTCTTGCTTCCTCCAAGACCCATGAATCCCCATTCCATCTTTTCAAACTGCTGTGTCATTGGGCAGATCAACACCCTTAAAGGAGAAAACGGATAATTCTGCCAGCTTGCAGATTTCTGGGATACTATTAAGCTGGGAGTGTTGGGAGGGGCAGGAAAGACTCAGTGATAACGACGTCAAGTAGGATTGCTGGACACACATGGCACTGGAAATCTTTCTTGCTGATGTTGGGGTTTAAACATACGTTGCTTTTCCCCCGATACGAGGAACCCTGCTGTAACCGGAACGCATGCTTTTTTTTTATTAGAAACAAACCCATGCTGTCACAGCCCTGCCTGATGGCTGAGATGACAGTGTTAGTGCTTTTTGATCGGTGGAACTTATTTCATGACAACAAAGGAAATAGGCCAGTGTTTATTTTACTGTCCATGCAAAAACTAGGAAGTTGACAAAGTACAAAGCCTACTATCTGTTTGGGCCGAAGATACATTTCAGTGGGAGTTTTATATGACGCTAATTTATCTTTAATGCCGTGAGAAACGCGAAAGTGGACCAGGACTTTGCTAACAAGTTATCTTGGTTTGGTTTTCGTCACATGGCTAAAGGAATAATAATTGCATGCTGCTCTGGGATGACCGGGCACTAACTGTGTAGAGAGTTAGTAACTGATACACTGGAACATGAAAGTGTGCTGTAAGTTCCATGTCACTGCAGTATGGTTTACGTACAGCATGCCTTACTGAGGAAAAATACCTTCATAAAGATGTGCCATTCAGGAGACCCCTCAGAACAGTTAAACAGTAAAACAAGAGCAGGTATGAGAAAATGTGGCTCTAACCTTTCTAATGTGTTGCTGTTTGAGCTCTCCCAGCATCTGTATTAATGTACACATACATCAAAAAAGTAGTGCATTATCATATTAAATAAAGCATGTCCTACCTGTTTGCTGGAGGTCTCCTCACCATTTACTATCCATATAACAAATGAAGAAAGAGGAAGTGGCTTTGAGGTTTTAAACTGCGATGCGTCTGTGGTTTCCTTCATTCAAGACACTGACGCACTTGTTCAGCACTTTTTTAAAAATTACACATTTTTAAAGAGTTACACATCACAAAATATTTAACCAGCCGTTACACAATACCTGATCCTAAACTGGACCAATCATTTAGAATGATATCAGATCTGTCGGAAACGGTGCTTTCCTTCAAACAGGTTCTCTGAAGAAATAGTCCTGACGGCTAATATAGTTGATGCAAACTGATAGATGGACAAATGCACAGGTAGAAGGATGCTGAACGAGATGAAGAGTGACAGAGAGAGTGAAAGGAGAGTGGGTGGGAGAAAGGACGTGAGAAAGAGAGGCTTGTCAAGTATTTGATACCCAAACAAAACATGACTCAATTTATAACTTTTATGTAACATGTTTTTTTTTTATCTTTGGTTGATATTCTGACTCTCTCCATAAAAATGAAACTACCTCATAAATTAGAGACTGTTCAGTTTTAGTAAGTCAGCAGACTTACAAATTCAGCAGGGGATCAGATAATTATTTCCCCCACTGTAAAACCATGCAGTGGGTTGGGGTGTGTCTTTGGGTCGATGCGGTTCTTGAAAGGGTTTCCGCAGGTGGCAGTGGTTTGAGCGGAGCTGGCTGAGTAGCGAACGTCCTGCGCGTGAGAGGCGTGATTACTGCTGGCTGACTGGGGGAGTATGTATAACAAGGAAAGCGTTTGGCTCCAAATTACTGACCGCCTGGGAGACCACGGCCCTGTGGATGGCTCTTGTAGGTCCGCCAGCTGGTTGGCCAGCACCAGTGGTTCGCAGATGGACTTCAGGGTGCCTGTGACTGACCGTTGTTGCGTAGTGACAGTACATTTCATCTGGCTAAAAATTGGGAGACAGAGGTATGCGTGGCCTTTGACTTTGAGCATCTGTGTTTCCTGATGCAGGTGATCGACATTTGCCATTTTGTGGCAGCCAGTACAGGTCTGTAGGGCGTCGTGTTGGCCTCGTTGATGCGCTGTGAAGCGAGACTCACTGGTGGCTGGCATCCACACTGGAGTACGGTAGTCCATAACAGCACAGGCAGTGGCTTCATAGGTGGTAACCAGCATCTCTTTCTGTTGACCTCAAAATGACCCTGTGAAAGCTTTCAGGATCTTGTTGCGTCTTCTGGCTTTGTCAGAAACCATTTCGGTGTGTTGATAGAAGCACAAGCTATTGTGAAACTGTATGCTAAGTATCTTTGGAGACTTCTCAAGTGGCAGTAAGTTGCCGACACTCTTGACATGTGGGTGAAGCGATTTCTTGACTGGATCAGGGGTGAATAGCGTTGTTGTGGATTTTGACGTGGAGATGTCAAAATCGTGTCTCGCGAGGAATTGATGAAGCTGACTGAGATAACGGAGAAGGTGATGCCGTCAGTGTAGGAGACGACTTTGACAGCTGCTTTTGGGGTGTCACAGTCGTCTCCTACACTGTGAAGCTCTGTTGAAGCGCAGTGAAGCTCTGTAGCTAACCATTTGTCCTGAGGCAGAGCTTCATAAACACAGCTTTGCAGGCTGTTTCCATAGTTGTGTCCTAAAATGCCTTTAACCCAATTCAAATGACTTTGAACCAACTCAGTAGGCATAACAAAACTTTTAAACAATTCTCCAAATGAAAGAAAAGTAAATCAGAGAAACTCTGAACATTGCTAGTCTGATGGTAAACGTTTTTCCAGCACATGTTTGAGGCTTGTGCCGCCTGCTAGCTGCTGTGTCACTGCTGCTGTTAAAGGAAGTCTCTTAGTCAATGTGGAAACACCACCTTGCACAATCCTCCCAAGTTTTGTTCTCCTCCCCCCCTTAAATGCATACACATAAAGAAGAAAGCCTCATTTTGTATTTTTTCTCATGGACACTGGGCCTAAATTGCACATGCAGACCAATTTAATTCATAACACCCAGGCAGAATGCATCCAAACTGATCCTTACCCTGCCCCTACACTCTTGGGCCTAAGTGACTATGCATTTGCAGTGTCTTTGCAACACATCCTCACAGCATCCACACACTAGATGATGCAAGAACAAAAGCTGATGTATGCAGTAGAAGCTAATCTGTACAGATCATGTGCATAGCTGAAGCAGGGACAGGGTGTATCATTTTATGAAACAATAATTTCGAACACTCCAGTATTCTTTGTATTTATTATTGAAATCACGAGGGGCAGTGCATGAATGCTGCATTGATTTCAAGGTAAATTCATCTGCATTTATTTTCTATTTCAAAGCACTTTTCAAGCAAGATGCACATATGTACCTTATACACCTTATACAACAGTAAAGGCGATGAGTAAACATCCACAACCAGTTACTCCAAGGGTTGCATTTAGAACTATGGCTAATTTTAAAACAAGGCTAATTTGCATTAAGGTTATAGTGTGTTTTTTCCCCACCAACATTATCTGTTACAGTGATGGGCAGTGCAGCTGATTTCTGAGACACCTGTTCTTTTCTGAAACCTGTAGCTCAGATGTACAGGACTTTTGTATAGGTGCCAGTGAGACCGAAGGACAAAATGTAAATCTTGAGAGTTTCTTATGGTTTGCAAAAATTGTAAATGGTACATTTGAAGGATATACTTAAGAAGTGTTTTAGTACACAGGTGCTTTATTTTTGTATTTTTAAAATGTACTTTCATACTTACTTAACATCATGCAAAATGATTAAATATAAAACATGTGCCTTAACTTTTGCACATGCCAGACTCTACATATAATCCCCCCACTCCCAGCCATAAAGATGTAGGATGTATAGCATTGGGCTCTTTGTTGAGGATTTGTGACTTATTTGAAACTATGCAAAGTTTAGATGACTCTAGATTCTAGTTTAAATGAAGAAGTCATAAATAATTACTTTTTGCACTTATAGTTAATTATGTGTTAATATTACAATTCACAAAAGAGTGAAGACGGGTGAATAGTTTGGTCTATTTTATGGCTTTCCCAAGTAAATCATTGGAAAAGCAACACTTCTTGAACTCCAGTTTGACCTCATGGCTGATTAACATGAATAGCATGTTAATACTTCGTTCATTTTTTTGTGCACAAAGCCTGTACAGAGCAGCTGGCTTGAGTCTTTAATGACATTTTCTGTTCCTGGCCCTGGCAGTTGTGCCCACAAGCTTTAAGAGCACTCCAGTGCCACGTCATCACCAAATGCTTTTAGAGAAATCACCTGAATTCCTTTCTGATCTCTTTTGTGGACCTCAACCGGTTTGCCTACCACACCAACAGGTCATGGACATGACAATCAAGCAGCAGTGGAACATGTTTCCAGCTTCAAGTTCCTTGGTGCCCACATCTCCGATGACCCAACCTGGTCCTTGAACACTTCAACCATCATCAAAAGGCACATCAGGGTTTTATTTCATGTGGAGCATCAAGAAAGTTCACCCAAATCCCACGAAACTGGTGGACTTGTACCGCTGTACCATTGAGAGAATACATACCAACTTGATCTCAGTGAGGTATGGCAGCTGCTTCAGAGCAGACAGAAAAGCTCTCCAGCAGGTGGCAAAACTCCCAAATGAATCATTGGCATTGGACTGAACATCACTATAAAGCATCAACAGGAATGCATCTAGCCACAACCACGGAATGTTTTGTCTTCTCCTATCAGGCAAGCATTACAGAATCCTTCGCACCCACCCCTGCCAGCTCAGGAAGAGCTTATTCCCTGAGGCAGTGAGCTGCGCTTCTGGACATCACAGCGCTAAGTGCTACTGGACATGTTGCTCTTTACATCTGCACTACACTGCCTATATTCCACATACAACCATCGAACTTGACTTGCATGTACAACACTACCTTCATTCAATGGTCACCTTCTTGTCACTGAGCACTTTACTTCTCTTACTGCTTATTTTCTTTGATTTATTATTCATTATCTACTGATCTGTGTGTTTACTGTTTACATGATATATTTTGCTTATACACACTGTTATAGTAACACCTTCCTGTAATACCTCCTCCTTTGCACTTCATGCATAATGTATCCGTAAATATTGTAGTATTGGTATGTTGCCATATTTACTACTATTTATCTGCTTTTTCTGCAGTTATGGTTAAATGTTAACTGCACTGGCTTTGTGCTTGCACACTATACAATAACAATGACCATATGTGTGATGTTCAGAACTGCTGTTCACCAAAATCCAAACATACGTGTTCTGTACCTACATGTCTGTCACCACAACAGAAGACTATCATAAGCCACGGAGGCTACAACCCCTGGTCTTCCTCTTAACGCTGTTACCTAACATTTCAGTCACATTGTGAAGGCTGGTTTATAAGTAAGCATTAACACATATGAACAAGAACAAATATGAAGACAGAGAAAATATATTCCAAGTTCCAAATAGTTGCACTTATTAAAACTAACAGCAATAGAGTCATTGTTATATGGTGTGGGGGGTGTGGAGAATGGGACACATAAACAGGAGCTGTGAAACCAGGACTGGCGGAGTAGGAGAGAGGGTAGCATAAGGGTGAACAGCAGAGGCAGCTTAAGAAGAGGGAGACTAACAAGGACCAGGTGAAACTAATCAGACTCAAACTAAAGGGAGGATTAAGAAGGGGAGAACTCAGAAGTGTGGAAGTCCCATGAAAACAGGGAAATCAGGGCAGGATATTAGTCATTAATGCCAAAAGAGTAAATAACAAAAAGAAATACGCTTATGCACAACATTTAGCAATACATGTGTTGTATGTTAAGCAAACTTGCCTGTTTTTGGTCACCTTCATCAGCTGAATCTCTTTAATTTCTAATAAAAATGATTATGAATTTTGATGATGATGATGATAACAACAACAACAACAAATAATGACAATAATGATAATAAAAAACAGAACTGAAATAATAAACAAAACTGAAGTTAATGAAAGTTTGGTATGAAGAATATGAAAAACTCTCTACAGGGCCATTGCAAAAGTATGCACATCATTTTAAGGATCAGGGAGCAATACTTCTGTTTTATTGAGTTTAGCATATGAACATTCCTGGGCATCCACGCTTTTCTTCATACTTTTCCAAATAATATTTGGTCTGTTTTGTCTGTGTCTTTATTGGTCCTTTAATAAACAAGCCATAAGCATTTTGCCAATTATACAAAATATTATAATAATTGTTACATATTTGTGAGCACAGAAACACATGACAACATTAAGACATGCATGTTACAGATACAGTATACAGAACAAATATTACAAAGGTGCAGAGCTGCTTGATATGGTGAATACTGATATCACACATTAGGTGTAAGCCAATTACTACTGAAGCAATGTAGCCTCTGCAGGAGACCTGCTACATCTTATGGAATTCCTTACTGGAACCTCAATTGTTCCCATTTAAGATGCAACATGGTCCAACAGGGTTAATAATAATAATAATAATAATAATAATCATCATCATCATCATCGTCATCATCGTCATCATCATCATAACAATAATAATAATAACAATAATAATAATAATAATAATAATAATAATAATAATAATAATAATAATAATGTGTTGGTTGGTATCCATTGTCTCAGCACTGTCTTCTTGCGATCTAGAAGAAGAATTTAAGTTATGTATATAAATACGTATATATTTATCCAAACAATACACCTTTGCATTGTTCACTCACTGCTAGTGTGTCATACTCAGGAGACCTGGACATGGGGTCAAGTGATGTGTATGTGTCATCTTTAGAATTAGGGCTGAAATTCTGCGCAGAGAAAAGTTAGAGAACACATATAAGTTGAATTCTTACTGTCCAAAATATCCACAGTAATACAAGCAATCATATGGAGCAGGTCAGAGTCTCAGAGCTGTTATGACCTTAGTCAGAAACCCCTTACTGAGAGGCTGCAACATGTAGCTCACCTGATAATCCTGTTCCTCATCCTTTCTGACCTGTCTCTTCCTCCTGTTCATAGAAAATGTAATGATAAAAAGTAATTTATCGATATTTCTTTATTGCAGTAGTGCATAAGCAGTGTGAGACGCAATGGCCATGGCAGATGATCTTTGGTAAGTTGATCTGTAACCTTTTTACATGTTTACGTGTTTGATAAATTGACCAGACATATCTGAAATGCTTTCTTTTCATCTGCAAAAAATTTTAAATAAACAAATGCTTCTGTAACATTTTTTGCTCCCTACATACTTCACTTATAATACAGACTCCTGCATTGTAAAACATTTCTGACAAAGAGCTGCTGGAAATTCAGCCATATTTAGAGAAATTAAACAAACTGTGCAATATAGGATTGGATAAACTGTTTTATAACATACAAAGTACCATCTACAGGGAGTAGGGAGCCATTCTGGATTCAAAATGCACCCAAATGACACATTTTTTAAACAGATAAGAGCCCGTTGGGGCCAAATAAAACTTTTTGAATTGAATTTGATTGAACTGAATTGAAAAGAGACTGGTCTCTGTATCAGACTGATACTCAAGGCTGTGGTATCAGGATTGGTATTGGACATGGAAAAGTAGCAGTCGCCACCCCCATTATACATTATTGAAATTGATCATTTTTGGGTAATAAATGCTCAAACATACAAAGCAAAGCATCACACACACAAACACACAAATAATAGTTTTACCTCATCCTGAATACTACAGTGGCAAGAGCTGCTACTGCACAGAGGCTGATCCCAAAAGCCACATACAGAATTATGAAGTAGTCTCCTGAGAAACAAATAGGGTCAGACCTAACAGCAGCTCCATTAAACACTAAAAACCTTCTAATTTGCAAAAAAACAAACAAACAACTAAAATAGATGTAACATAAAAGGCCATTACCATTCTTACGTTTTACATTAATGGGTGTTGCAGCCGACTTCTGAGACCCATGTTTATTCTGCGTCAAACAGTAGTACCACCCACTGCTTTGGTAATCAAAGGTAAAGCTGTAACTGTATCCAGATCCTACAGGTGAGCTTCCAGCATCTTTAAACCAGGTGTAGCTCTCTACAGGTGGATGTGCATCACTGCTACAAGTCAGAGTCACTGAACTGCCCTCCACTATTTCACCAGTGGGACTGATTGACACTGAAGTGTTCTTTGGAGGATCTAGAAATCAGAGAACAGTTAGTTCTTTCTAACCACACCTTAGTTTTCAAATGAAATACATTTGCCTTAAAATACAGAATGCACTTTCTAGTGGCAACTCTCATGGCCTACCAACCCAGTTTTTTTTAGTTAAGAAGGCACAGCAGTAGCTGGGCTTCCTAAGGAAACGAAATGCCAAGATGATTTCTCTGCAGGAGGTTGCCATTAGTGCCTAGAATGTTGCTCAGATTGTATTTGAAACCTCATAGTCATGTGTGAACTCACCATAGCAGAATAGACTGTGTGAACAATGTGAAATTCTTTCTCTGCATTAACCCATTAACCCACAACCTTCTGATTGATTCCCTACTGAGCAACTGCTAACATTTAGCTTCATTGCCATGCAAAGAAAGTGAGTAAGTCATTTATTTATAAAGCGCCTTTCTCCGACAAAAAGTCCCATCAATATCTGGTCAGCAGTGGTACTTTGATAGTCTTTATGGTCAGGGTGGAGGGTGGCGAAGCAAAAGGAGGGGACTACACAATTATTTGACCCCTCGCTGATTTTGTAAGTTTGTCCAAAGAAATGAAAAGTCTCAGAACAGAATCATTTTAATGGTAGGTTTATCTTAACAGTGACAGATAGCACATCAAAAGGAAACTAGAAAAAATTTTCATTTGAGACTTTTCATTTCTTTGTCATTGGACAAAATTACAAAATCAGCGAGGGGTCGGCAAAATTATTTCCTCCACTGTATATGGCAGGAATTAATACTGTGAGTACAAGCTCTGTTTTTGAATAAGTTTGAACCAATCTGTACTTACATCTGACATTTAGAAAGACCTCTGGAGAGTGATATCTCTGTCCCAGTACAGCACAGTGATACCTGCCGATGTCCTCCCTGCTGACCGGCTGCAGGTGGGGTTGATCAGAACTGGAGGGTAAAGGACGTCCATCTCTGTACCAGGTGAATATTGGACTGTAAGACAGACTGCAGGTGGTTTTACATGTGAGAGTGACTTCATCTCCCTCCATGACTCTCTCAGCAACCAAAACCTGGAGATCTGTGAACAAGAGAAAAAACACTTTTGCTGCCCCATTCCCAAAAAAACTGAACACATGTTAGTGTGTGAATGTCAGCTCCACAGTTTTAAGCAGTGTTTTTAAGACCTGGTGTGATTATACTACAGCACTACTAGATGGGTCCTGTTCACCATGTTGTACCAAAGCTTCTTACCTGTGACAGAAAGATCAACTCCAACTGTACCTTGATATCTGTCAATATTTGTTATAATTCTAAAGTAATATATTCTCTGGTCTGTTTCTCTCACATCACTCAGTCTGAGGGTGTCGTTGGGTTGTTTATCGCTGAGGTACTGAACCCTGTCTCTGTACTCTGGATCATCTAACAGGTCGGGAGGTTCTTCACCTGCCGCCAGTTTTTTGATCCAGAAAGCTTTTTTGATTGAATGATCACGTGGATATGTGTAAGAGCAGCTCATGTCCACTGTAGACCCCTTTAGTGCACAGATAGATGTAAGGTTGTAATTCACACTCCACCCATTCTGTGCAACAACTCCTGAAACACAAAAAACAGAAATGTGTAGATTATTACTTTATGAGTCTCGGTCAGTATAAATAAGATGTAGCTTGTTTCTATGGCTGTTCATTTCAGCCTGGTTTGGATTAATCAGTTGCATTAGGCTGAGCTCATTTGGAACTAAAAATACAAAGTCTTGCAGTACAGTGGGAGAGGGGCAGCAGGGAAACTAAATTTAACACCTCATTCTACACCGCACACATCAACCACTTTCCCTCATTCTGATTAGACCCCAAAGAAATGTATGTGATATACAATATTTCGCCCTTGTAAAGGTTGGTTTCAATTTGGGATATTCACTGCATATTTATCTAGATTGTCCTTAATAAGACAAAAGTTGTTCTGTATGTTTCAAGAGATACACCATCTACTACAACATGACCAAATAGATGAGATGCTTGATACAGTGCACACATGGCACTGATTAAATAATGGACACTAAGCTTTTATCAGTGACAAATCCTCTAAACCCCCCTTTATCTATTTGTCAGAAAAAATGGCATTATTGAGTTCGACAAAGAGAAAAGTAAATAAAAGTGCCAATACAAAATACAGTCATTTCAATAATAAAAGCTGTCCTGAAACTTGACTGTGTCCTCATATTGTTAGTCGCTTTGGACAAAAGTGTCTGCAAAATGATTGTAATGTAATGGTTAAATCAAGCAAATTAAAATGTCCAACTCTGGTGTTTGTAGTGGGCTCCCAATGAGATATCTGCCTTAAATGGAACAGAAGTTCTGTTGTAGGGAAACACTGTTGAATGCATTTTGGGAAAAATGCGTTACCAGTTGACAGAACATATTTTTTAAAGTGTAAAGAACATGTTTCTTGTTGTTCACTTGTTGAATTGTTCATGAAAACCCTCCAGCTGAGAGCATTTTAAAATGTTCTGATCACACTGATAGGAACGCATAACAATTTGTATGATTTTTTTTGTGATCTGCCTACAATATTGCATATTAAACTGTGACAATGTGCACATGACCATATAAAAAAAACACCCAGGTTGTCCACAATACTATTTACTGTTGCTGATCCTTCCAAATAGCAGTGTAGAGAGATTTGGCTTGCTTGGGATATCTTGGCCTGAGGCCTCATTATTGCTTAATCTAGCCACATTTATCAAACCATCACCATCAACCCAAAGAACCAACTGAGCACCTAATGCTCTTTTTTGCCCCGATAAAGGATTCTTCTTCGTGAAGGGTCTCTTAAAGTTTTTTTTAAAGAACATAGCATGAAACAGGGTTCCACTGTTGGTACAGGCAATAGAAGCCTTTTAGCTGAAAGTGTAGTGACTACCAGAGCTTGTCAAGCTCATGATCTTACAGGAAATAATTGCGTAAATGTGCTGTGACTTACCCAAAGCTGTGAACTGAGTGACTAGGAAAACACAAACCATCTTTCCAAGTGACATCTCCACAGCAACCTATACAGGTGAATAATTAACCAAAATACATAAAAAGGAATGTGTTCCAGAGTCCAAACAATTATTATTTAACAGCCTTAACAGAGGAGAATTTACTTAAACTAAAAACATTCGTATATGTCTTAAACCTTTAAATTACTTAAAACAACAAACTGCCGAGGCCTTCGGTGGCCAGTATCTCTGGGTGCTAAATGTGTGTGAAAATTCCTCAATCAAACATAGTTGGGACCCTCTTTATAAAGTGTTTATAACTATATCGGTACACATTATTAATGCATTACTCCAAGCTGGAACCTTGGGGTTTCCTGTGCTTTATTATCACAATGAAAGGAATCACGTATATCTAGAAGGAAATGCAGTTCAAACTTGTCACACATGTGATTACATGAATAAATGGGATTGTTAACATTATAAGTTATTAGACACACTGAATATAGAGTAAGATTTCTTACCCTGCTTTGTCAGCCCCTCGCTGTCAGAGAAGCATATAAAAATGCAGAAGTATCTCTGAGCTTTCTCACTGAGAAAGTGTTCTTGCAGTCTTTTATGCAACATTTTTCTCCCCCTTGCTGCGTCAGTCCTTCCTGCCAACACATCGCTCAGTGTTGGGAAATGTATTAAATGCTTGTTTGGAGGAAATGAAGCCTCATGTCACTTGATGTAGTCAATTTTCCATTTTAGTACTGTATTTTGATCTATTTTTACCTGGAATTTTCATTTATTTATTTGTGTTTGTTAATTATTGCCTCTGTTTCGTAGAGTTGATCTATCAGACTGCACTGTAATTCATACACAGACGTTTTCTTTGGTATGCGCTGTCATTTCCTTTTGTATAAGTAGGGTTACTACAGAAATAATTTAATGTATTTTTATGTAGAAGTAATTGGCACTAAAATACATGAAGAATCATGTTTTGCCACAAAATTAAATATTGTATCTGCTGTTTCCACCAATTTGCTGTGGTTTTTGCCAATGTTATTAGTTCAGTTCTAAGAAAAAAATAACTGAAACACTTTAATTTCATTTTAAATTCAGCTTATTACATTATCCTTAATGAAAATGTATACAGGGGGCAGATGTTGGGCCCTGTATATGCTGAGCTGCATTGCCAGAGGGTGCAGTGCGTTTGGGCGACATTTAGGGCTTTTTGAAGAATGAAACACAGGAGGGCAGCAGCCCATAACTGAAATTTAGCTGAATTTATATTCGGATTACTATTTATGTTTGTAGTAAATTATATATTTTTAATCATTTAGAACTAAAATGAGTTATAAAAAAAAACATATTGCCACGAAAAAAGTCAAAAATGTGGAGAATATTTGCAGTTTTTGCTGTTCTGGAGATTTACGCCTAAAACGATCAGTTTGGTTCTCATAAAAAAACTGCTTGTGACTGGATCGGCGTGTGAAGGGGGGGGGGGGATTACAGTTCCTTCTTGTTTCTTCATTTGCTGTTCGGCTGTAATTCTGCACCAAAGCTGAATTTTGGAAAGAGACTTCAGATACAGTATTAGGGGACCACTAAGACCAATATAAATGCTTAAAAATCAGCATATAATGGGACCTTTAAGTAGAGGCTTTATGGAGCTTTTTTTTTCTGACAGAGACCCACGGAAGGATAAACTACACATTTCTGTATTTTGTGTTTCAGGAGGTGTTGCCCAGAACGATTGGGATGTGAATTACTACCTGAGGTCAGTCTGGGTCTACAGTGTTAATGGACTGCTCCTACACATATCCAACTGGCCTTTCAGTCCAAAAAACTTTCTGGACTAAACAATGTCTTTTAAGCCATGAATCTCCTGATCTGTTAGATGATTCAGAGTACAGAGACAGGATTCAGTACCTTGGAGATAAACAGCACGACCACACCCCCAGAAAGAGTGATGTGAGAGACACAGACCAGAGAAAATATTACTTCTGATTTATAACAGATACACCTGGAGGAAAGTATCAAGGTGAAGAAAAAGTGTATTGGGTACATGTATTTGGTAAGTGAGTGTGTTTGTATTCATTTTAGTTTTAGTCTAGTCTTTGCATCAAGCTGTCATTTTAGTTTTTATTAGTCTTAGTCACTTCCAAACTCTTTTTAGTCTAGTTAAGTTTCAGTCGACTAAAAGTCTGAGCATTTTAGTCAGAATTATCCTCAACAATTTTCATCTGGTTTTAGTCAATGAAAGTTGTATTTTAGTCTCTTTTTTTCAGTAGCCAAGTCAATATAGTATAAGTGTCACGGTTCGGGCAGCCTCCACCAGGTGGAGCTGCGGTTTTGTTTATTTTAGGTAAAGGACTTTTATTTTGACACGCCCTGAGTGCCCTGGCGTGGGAAGAGGCTTCAGCTGTGGGTACTCAGGGTGCAATTGTTTGTCTGTTTATTGGTTCTGGGTTTTGTATTTAAGGTCAGTCTGTTAGTGTTCTCACTGTCGGGTCATTGTATGTGCGAGCGTCATGTTTTTGTCTTTGTGCTTGTGTGCATTTTCCTTGCTTCCCCGTTCCTGAAATCTGAATATCTGTATCGGCCATCGAGCCAGGTTTGTGTTTGTTTTCTTTTCTTTTCAATAAATACTTCCAAGAAAAGGCATGGCTGCCCTGAGGCCTTCTTTACCACCATGGGTTCACGGGGCTCCCCGTGACAATAAGTACCCAGTAGACTAGACAAAATCTAAATTTTCTTTTAGTTAAAACAATTTCACAATTGAAACAAGGTTCTCATTATTATAATATTGTTACCTTATACACTCAAGAATACTGTACATGCATTCCAGACAAGGAAGACACCCTTATTTGAATTTCCGACATTTATTTTGCCAACCAAACATGTTAGAACTTAAAAGTACACAAACATAAATTTAAATAAAATAAGATCACATCACAAAAAAGTGCAAATAAAATGTATATTGTCATGTGTGTATATTGTATAAAACCCACATTTGTAAAACTGGTGAAAGCCTTCACCCTCAGTGTTCTGACCTGAACTTACCTGAATACTTTTTTTCATTCCTGAACAAATATAGTCTACACAACCAAATCAGAACAATTTAGGATCAGCTTTATTGCATGGATATGGAAATGGCTGCTTAACAAAATGCTGTGTTTGTGTGTCATTTTGCTCTCCCTGGCATTATATTGGCCTTGCATCCCAATACTTTTTTCCACTCTAGATAGATTTCATTCACAGTGCATCTCAATGAACAAAAGTATTGGGGACCCCTTTCAACTCTAGGGTCCAGCATCAAAAATTTTTTCTCTAGCCCTAACGTACAGGAAATCAAGAGTCAATAAAATGAAGAGAGATTTTAGCACAGTTTTTCATTTTGTAAACGTATTTAGTCTCGTTTTTATTCGTCAACAAAATTACCTGATGTTATCGTCACGTGACCAGCGTATTAGTTGCATCTCGTCTGTTTTTGTCACATAAGTGTTCCTTGACTAAAGGCACTAGCAGGCGGGTGTCACTGGGCTGAACTGGATCAGAACATCCACTCTCCTGAGGTCACTCTTCAGGGGGTTCTCCACTGACTGGTACCAGCTCGGTTTGGTTCATTTCGGTTCTACTCTGTTCTACACTGTTCAGTTTTGGTTCGGACCTACAGTTTTCCTCTACAACTGGTTGCTATAGCGACTAAACAGTCTGAGCAGTACCCGGAGTGGAGCGCTCTAAGCTGACGTAAACAACCCTGTATCATGGATGAAATCAGAGGGGTTTTATTTATTATCCTTGGTTTGTGGCTGTTTGACACAAAACAGAGACAATTGGCACCAGACAAGGCTTAAAGAAGCAACATTAGGTTAACAACAATGCTAACGCTAATGCTTAATGCAAGCAGCCACAGGGGGCCAGTGAAGGTTCTGTAGTAGAGGCGTAGTGTGTGTTCAGCACGCTTGGATCCTCGGCCAAGGTGGTACCAAGAATGGTACCGGGTACCGGGTACCAGAGTTTAGTTATGGAAAAGCAAAAAAAGGCGAATTTCCAGTCAGTGGAAAACCCCATTAATGTCAAATGTAAGTACAGATTCATTCATTTAGTCTCAGAAAACAAAACTGAGGGTTCAGCCTGGCTGAACAGCTAACTTAATTTTGGTGACCAAACAGACACTACCTGTGTTTTTATAAGTTTATAAGCACAGCTTTAATTCAGTCAGACATTTGTGTGGCAGTTGTGCACCAAATGTCTTAGCCTTTTCCAATGCAGTATTTTAGATGAATCTATGTTTGATCTAATCTATGATTGTTGATGTTTGAAAGACATGGTCAGTGGTTTGCCTCCTGGACTGATTAGGCCAGAAACTTTCAGAAGGATAAACTTTGTAGGATAGACCAGGGGTTTGTTCTGGTGGAACTTCATAAAGGTACATGTCATGGGATGTAAGACGAATGCTGTCCTGACAACCTTTTTCCACCAATCTAGCGGCTGACTTAAGAATTTCTCCGGACTTCAAAGAGGCATTTTTTATTCTTCCAACTGCCTGCAAATCATGAATGACCTGGAAGTATCCATCTGTCTTTTTGAGAAGAATGCTGATAAGACCATCCAGTCTGCGGTTTCTAATGCCACCCAAAAACTGATACATCAGGCGATGAAAAAACCTAATTGGACAAGTAAAGAAAATAAATGTGTATAAATGTGATATTTATTTTTGTATTGATTACATTTCAAATGCATGTCTCATCCATTCATTTGTATAAACTTATAATGGAGGTTAATTGTAAATACTACCTTTCTACAAGATTGTATCAGAGTCACCATGGTTGTAGAGTCACCACCGTCCAAAGTCAGACCATGTGTGTCCTTTTTCCAGCCAGTGATCCTTGAAGTATGAGCAAAGAGCTGGGAAATCTTCAAACCTTTGGAGGAACTGCTCAGCAGTTGACTTAGTCATATTGCTATTTTGACAAAATGAAAAAGAATAACTGATTTGAAATCGTCCAAAAAATTATTTTTAAATAGTAACAGTACAATTAAGAAAACAGATTTTTAATTTTTTTTTCATACTGTTGCACAAAGCTTCATCTTCTTCATAAAGGAAATTATTTCTGTCCTAACATCAGTATTTGATGATCCACTGACTCCAGAGTCTGTCTTTGAAAGCCAACGGACAACAGCCTGAAAACAAATTATTCAAGTTATACTGGTACATGATTCAAATATCATTTGAATATATACATATACACTGTAAAAAAAATGTATTGGAATTTTACAGTAAAATACTAATAATGCTACATTAAAAACCTATTAAATGGTTAACAGTAAGTTCCTTTACTATGTATTGTAAAAAAAACTGTAATGAACATTTCAGTAATTTTACGGTAAAATACAGTTTTTAAAAAATATATATAATTTTATATATAAAATTTATAATTTTCAGTGGAAAAAAGTGTGTGTGTGTATATATACATATATATATATATAATTTTTTTTTACGTTCGTTAGGGTTATATGTTACATCTGATGTTGTTTATTGCATTATTTCATATTCATGTACATTACCATGATTTCAGTATTTTTAAAAGGATGGCACATTAACATTTTATCATTAAATGAAATATGTTTTTTAAATGCAAATGTAAGGATAATCTGTAAAATTTACAGCATTCCTACATTGTATATATTTATGTATTTATATTTACATACTTGCATAACATGATACAAGCACAGCAAGATATCAGATTCCGGGAATACTTTCCGCAAGGCATTCATGACGACTTCTAGTCATAATGCATTTTGACAAATACATTAGTCTTAATGTGCTGGCAGGTTGTTATTCACTTTATTATAAAATCTGAAGTTTGTCAGTGCAGTAAAACCTAATGTATTTGTATGAATGATACATTCTCAGAAAAACATTTTTGTGTCTTAATCCCATGCAGTTATTTTTTTTAATTGAAATTAAATTAGAAAGTAAATTGATTATGTTTTAAGGATGTTTAGTTTGATTTTTTAAACCAAATTTAAATTAAAGTTATATTGGTTGATGCAGTGAGTGGTAGAGCTGTAATCGGGCCTTAAAAGTTAAGCCCGACAAGGCCCGAACCCGACAGAATTCGGCCCGAACCCGACAAGTACATTTTGATTGACAGCTTTTTAAAAGCCCGAACCCGTTTACAGCCCGACATTATTCAAATGTGCACACAGCTCACGTGCCTTTTGTCAAGAATGAGTCATTGATACATTTTTTAAACATAATTTATTCATGACTAACGTAGGCTATAGGCCACTTGGAAGATGGAACAAAGAAATAAAATAAGTCCTCTGTTAACCTCGTTAACATCTCAGCACTCTAAATAGGCCTAGCCATTCACTTAGCCTACAAATAGGCCAACGCGCCAATAAAAATTGGTCTTTCTTAACAAATTAAATTAAGATAATTTCTAAATTAAGATGGGTATTTGGCAATAATGAAATTAAGATAAAGGCTCCGCGGGATTTGCCTCGCCACTTCTCTCCGCAATCCGGCATCAACGCGACGGCGAACAGCAGCTGAAATTTAATAAAAGAATGCCAACATTAGCCTACATATCTCTGTCTACATTATGCATTTAAGACGCAATAAATATTTTGTTATAATTTGAAAAAAACCTTTACTCACCAAGATTAGGTTACATGTTTTTGTAAAGGAAAATTATTGAATCCACTGTAGATGGTTTCAGTGCGGTCCTGCGCTCACTGATGGTGCGTCCAGCAGCACTAAACACTCTTTCACTGCTGCTGCTACTGGCCGGGACGCATAGTACTGATCTGGCTAATTTTGCAAGTTTTGTGTAGGATGGTTTGTTTATCTTCCACCAGCCAAGAGCATCCATTTCATTTTCAATGTAGCGAGTGACCTCGTCATCTTCCCAGTCAGCTTGCAGTAGATTTTCCCATTCCGCAAAATTCGCTCTTTTTGCCAGAGGAGTGGGTTCGACTCCGGAGAGCTCTAGGTCTCGACTCTCCACATCTGGTGCACCTGCAGCCATGGCTTTCAGAAGAGTGCGGGCATGAGCATGTACGGCATTCCTGTCTGAGTGTGACAACATTCTCAGCTGGTTAAATTTTGGCCAGAGGAATGTTGCGATCTTGTGGAGGTCCTGTATTATCACTTTACGCGCGAGCCAGTCTTCGTGCCGTTTACACACGACAGCTTGCTGAGGGGAGTCCGGGGCATTGGGCTGACAGTGGCGTTTCAGTTTCTCACACCAGAGACACACACGATTAAGTGTTGGATATTTGTCTCCCTCAAGTTCCCGCTGTGCTTCATAGAACACCTTCAGACAGTCTATCAAAAAGTCCAGTGTGTCCGGTGCTATTTTTTCAACGCGCGCATTCTCCCCTCGTGCCTCCAGCTTTTCATGGAGCTCATGAGAAATGGCCTGTATAGATGTCAGTGTGAGGTACACCGTACTGAACCGAGTGTCTTCCATTTAGAGCAATGTTGTTGACAGTTGCGCAGCCAACCCCGACTGTTTAACGTACCTCACTAATGATTTAGCAGCAGAAATGCAATCTCCTATGTCCGGAGCACCGTCGGCTTTCGATAACTCGGCAATGTCGAGTCCATGGCGCAATACCGTATTACCGAGCTAGTTTAATATTTGCCCCCTCATCGATCACCCATACAATTTTGTTGAGAGAGGAGGCGTCAAGGCAAAACTTTGTCACACTTCTCCGTCACCGTTTGTTTCACCTTTGCAGGGATGGGTTTTAATGCTGTAACAAACGATTTGATCGTAGGTTGATCCTGGGCACTGACAGGTGTTGAACAGCTTCGATTAACATGCCTTATCAGCGACGAATTCCCTGTTGTTTTGCTGTCGTACTTTAACAGAATGTGACATCTTTTGCATTTCACATAACCCACTGGCTCATTATTTTCATTATGCACATGGTCAAAACGGGACCCGTCGGGTTCGGGCAGAGATCTTCAGCTCTAGTGAGTGAAGTGATTATAATGTTCTTCCCATGTCTGTGTAGATTCTGTCACATGTTGGGTGTCTGAATGATAACTATAAGTTCCTTATCATCTGAAAAAGGCTGAAAAAATATGACACTGTCCTTGCATTGACTGGTTAGTAATTTGGCTGAACTAAGAGCATCATCTTTATCCAAATGGCTTCGGCAAATCAAGCATGTGCGAATACTCTCAATGTCCTTTGGAGTAACAAAGTACTGACGGTTGTTCAGGTCTGTGTGTCCACGAGATCTGGACCATTTGTGAGCTTCCAGTAGAATGAGATCTGGCTTGACCCCCAATGAGATCCATTCTTCAATTTGTTTGACCAAATCTGGACACAGTGTTTGAAAGTGTCCTTTTTCACAAGTTGCATTGTGTCCATTGTGATCTTTGCTGGTGCGTTGTACAATAACTTTGTGGCTCAGCCAATCATCTTTAACGTTAAAAGATGTGTAAGCCATACATCCTAACTGCCATCACAAGGGTTCCCTGACCGGATATAGTAGAAAATATAGTATCCTTTATCCTTGTCTTTTTGACTTGCAGAATTGGTGTTTCTACAGTTGGTCAAAGTTTTGTCTTGAATGAATGTCTCATGATTTTCTTCTTTCTTCAGGACATGCACATCAACTGCAATATTTTTATTTTTTCCTCTTTGTGTTTCTTCACGCAACACTGTTTTCTTAATACAGTCGTCAATTTTTTCTACATTCTGTAGAGAAATACATCAATTAATACAATATATCATATTATTTGTAGTGTCATTAGTTCTGAAATACAGTGATTGATTACTGTTTTATATTTCATGAGATATAAGGAATGATGTCCCTGGGTCAACACAACATTATTATTATTATTATTATTATTATTATTATTATTATTATTATTATTATTAATAACACAAAATATTTCATATTATTATTATAGTAGTATTTGTAGTTTATTATTATTATTATTGATGTTGTTGCTAAAACAGTAGTTGATTACTGTTTGTCTTATATTTCATGAGCTATAAAGAATGATGTCCCTGTGTCAACACAACATTATTGTTATTAAGACAAAATATTTCTTATTATTATTAATAGTAGTATTTGTAGTGTATTATTGATGTTGTTGTTGTTGTAAAACAGTGATTGATTACGGTTTATCTTATACTTCGTGAGCTAGAAGGAATGATGTCCCTGAGTCAACACAACATTAGTTATTATTATTAACAACATATTTTATATTATTATTATTAATAGTAGTATTTCTAGCTTATTGCTATTATTAAAAAAGAGATACAAGGAATGATGTCCCTGGATCAACACAACAATATTTATATTATTATTAACACAAAACATTTCATATTACTATTATTAGAAGTAGTTTATTCTTCTTTATTTATTTATTTCAAGTGGTCACTTGCTGTTTGGCTTATTTCATGAGGAACGATGTCCCTGGGTCAACAAAAGATATTTCATATTACTGTTGCTAAACGGCAAACCCCGGACTGTTTTGTACTCAGTTCATCTGTGGAAGTGTTCGTTTCTCTGTTTTCAGATGGATTTGTATAAAAGCATCTACTAAATGAATAAATGATAAAGTGATAAGCTGACAGGCGCGCCGACGCGTTCGCGGGGAAAACACCTTCCTGGCTCGGATCGGGAGCTGTCCTTTCCCGGTAGGAAGGGTTCAGATCATTACCCTTACCAACAGTTTAGCTAAAGTTAGCGTAAGCAATCATTTGATGATGAAATTGAATTGAACACATGAAGTTGAGCAGAGACACACCGTACATGCTACGTTTTTAAAAAAGGACCTTACCTCGGACGAAAAAGTGGAGACGGCACTTGATGTGACTTGAAGGCTGAAATTCAAAACCCGGCGCATAAACGATGTGACGTCACGCGATGCTCTGGTTGGTTGAACAATTTTACCTTAAGCTCCTCCCTTATTGATCCTGGGCGCGCTGCTCTAGAGTTAAAACAGTAGGTTCTATACAGTATGAATGAAGGCAGTATGAGTGGAATCCGGACGCACTGCTCT
>JBBJLR010110891.1:0-21918 GCA_037577145.1 Brachypetersius gabonensis | reverse complement strand
ATTACACTTGTGAGAAAATGCCCTCTGTAAAGGTAAAAAATAACACGCTGTTGTGACGACACACGACACGTGACAACTTCAACACAGTGGATGTATTACGTCCGAATTCCATTCATACTACCCTCATTCATACTATATAGAACGTACTGTTTTAACAGTAAAGCAGTACATTCACAACTCAAATGCAGTGCCTACTCAAGTAGTATGCGATTTCAGATGCAGCCTCTCTCTCATGTAAACATAGGGTCCTCCAGGTAGTCAGGGGGAGGGTCTGCCTGCTGCAATGCTTGTTGAAAATTGTAGTCTGCCACTGATTTCCGTGAATCGGCAGATGCAAAACTGGCATTTAAGAATTCAAGAAACCAGTGCTAATTGATATCGAATTTTAGTATCAATTAGTATCTGAGAATAGATTTTATTTGACAACATTAGTATGGGTACATTTTATAATTCAGTTCTGACTTAGGAGTCTGATGGCCTGAGAGAAGAAACTGTCCTGGCAGTAAAGCCCTGGAACCTTTATCCAGAGGGAAGGAGGGAGAAGAGAGCATGGAAGAGTAATGGACTAAGGGACAGAAACTGATAATGCTGAAGTAGGACAGCATTAAGTGAGTAATATTTATTGTTCTACCAGAATAGTAAGTACTATTTTCAGTAAGTCATGTAGTTTAATTTTAAGTGCACAATAAATTTAGTTACATGTTGCAATTTAGTAAATAACATGATGAGGCTGTACCAAAGAAATTGTTAGGAAAACAAATACAGCATAAGAATAAAGTGTGCTACCTATTTGAATGTTACCTGAGTGAAACAATAAGCGAGTAAGTGAGTGTGTATGAGTGTGTGTGTGTGGGGGGCAGCAGGTAACCTACAAGTCCCCCTCAGACATCCTTCCCTACTATCTTCTTTGTGTCCTCCTCTCTACTGGATCTTCCCTCTTTGTCTTTTTGCATTTTAATCCTTGGCTTTTTATTACCAAATTGTTATTTAAATCAAGGACCTCCCTGTTCTGATCAAACAAAAATGACCTATTAGAAACATCCCTCAACTTGAAACTGAGGGCTGGATATGCTGATAAGAACTGTTTATTCGAGGTGGAGTGAAGCAGCTTCCACCAAGGCAAGGTAGAAGTCTAATAGAGCCAGAATCTGTAGACAAGCTTTTGTCCCTACACACTTACACATAAAATCACAATAAATAGCATTAATAATTATTTCTGTTTATTCAATAGCTCATTGTTTTTTCTGAGCAAATAATGTTTCTGCCTAGATAAATAGCTTTTTTTGTAGTTTTGTGCAACATTATGTCAAATTTGCTTTTTTTTCTTCCTGTTTTTGTTTTGTTCCAATACACACAAAGAGAATAAATATGTGTATAGCTAAACATGTGTTAATGCAATGCTTTTTGGTGCCAGCAATTTTGGCCATGACTGTATTTGGCTCAAATGGCTAAATACTTCCATACAGTCACGTATATCTTACGTATAGAGAGGTGGGTGGTGGCAAAAGTAATGCAGACAATATCCACATAACATGAGTAACATCAAATTGTAGGCACGTCACACTATTAATTCAGTCTGTTAATTGTCAGCTGTTGTTTTGGCTGATTATTTATATTCAATTTAATTTGTTTTACTCTTCATGTAATGTTCTGCACTGTCCTTTCCTGTAATGTGTAATTATACCAGTCTCTATGATGTATGCACTCTGTTTAATATTTGCTGCTGTGGCAACCATATTTTGCTTCAGGAATCGATAAAGTAGATCTGTATGTATGTATGTATGTCTGTCTATCTATTAAATGAATTATGTGCTCGATTTGTTATAAATTAAAGCTTAAAAATATTGATTTAAAATAACTGCCTCACAACATATGCACAGCAACAGTAAAGACAGAAAAAATAATTTTGTCTCATTTTTTAATGTATTTTTCCTTTTTTTCATTTATGACATCATTAAAGAAAAAACCTTAGGCTACAAAGCTTTTGAATGAATGTGACTACATCTAAACTACAATTGGTGTGATCCCTTCTTAGTCATACAGATCACATTAAAAATTCTTAGGATTTATATTAAGTGAGGATGTTTTTATTTTATTTTGTAATGTGGTTCATTTTCAACTTAATTACTTACATGTAGTATTATACAGAGGAATAGAGTAGATAGAAGAAGAAAAGGTATAATCAATGTTGTAGAAAATATTGATTCTGTAAAAGAGGTTAAAATGTTTAATCCGTTCAACTAGTTTTTAAATATTTTTTGAAGCTTTTTGAGTTATAGATGAATTTGCCTTGGATTTTTTATACTGAGAATTTAAGCACAGTTGGATCTGTGCTGGTTCCAGAAACCAGGAAGCCCAAGGAAAACAAAAGGAACTATTGTCACACCTTGAGTTTATCTAAACTTTACCTAATCCTTGTTTAATAATCAAACAAAAGTTTCTGTACATTCAATATTTAGTTGTTTCTGAACCATTACAAATAATTAGAAACCGTCTTAAGTCAAAGCTCCGCCCTGGGATTGGTATCAACCATGATCATATAAAAGCCGTGGCCTTAGAGGAAGAGGGCACAGAGAGGGGACAGCAGGCAGTCAGGTGCAGCACCCATGGGGACCCTCACCATGACTCGAGTGTGGGTGCTGAGTGTGGTTACTGGATTTCTAACTGGACTTTCAGCTCAACAAACAGGTTAGAAAATCTTGGTCTAATTGTAGAAATTTAAGCTGTTGGCCATAATTTTATAATAACTGGACTTTCACCTCAACAAACAAGTTTGAAAGTCTCGGTCCAATTGTAGAAATGTAAGCTATTGATTATAATTTGAACTATGACTAAAGGCATGATGTTTTATTTTAGGGTTCTGAGATGTTGTAATATATTTGGTCAAAGCTCCTTACCCAAATGTGTACATATACCCTGTACATTGGAGTGTATGCCTCTGCAACAGGGGCATAGCCAAAGGGTGGCCAGTTAAACAAAGTGAGGCATTCAACCATTATCTGATGCAGAGAAATGTCTATTTACCCTGTAGAAATGATTACAGTGAAAATCTGCCATCAGATACTAGTTATAATCTGATGCACTCTGTTTATCAGGCATTAAAACCACCTGCCATTACAATAAGATACCTTTGTACCACCAAAAATAGCTCTACCTTGGACTCCATAGGACCTCTGAAAATGCGTTGTTGGATCTGGCATCAAGACTTTAGATCTTTAAAGTCCAGTAAGTTGCATGGTGGAGCTTCAGTGGATCATCTTAGTTTTTCCAGCACATTACACAGATGCTTACATGGATTGATGTTTTCTCTGTTTTCCAGAACCTCATAGAACATGTTCGAACATAGAAAAATATATTTATGAAACAGTAAAGTTTGTTATGAATGATACTTTTTTACAAATTATATTGAACATCATGGAGCCTCATCTAAGACAGAGGCAAACTTTGTTAACCCTAAAATGTATGTGACTTTGCCTAGCATGAACTGACTTTGTCCTTTCATTCCATATGTCATTATGCATATTCCTAATTCCCAATCTAATTTAATCGTCTCTGTATTGGGTGTATGCATTACTTGGAAGGCGGTATACAGAAGAAATGTGAGTTTGTCTGTACTGATTTATGTTTCTAAACATCAAACCTCTCTGGCTCTGTCTTTTCACATTCTTCAGCATGAGTCCTTACATAATCTCTGAAGTGATGGTGTCATTAGATATCAGGTTATATTCCTGCCATTACTGATGAAAACATGCAAATTAGCCTTCATTGTCCAACATTGATTGTCCAAAAACAGAAGTGCTTGCTATCAGAACAAAGACTGACATCACCCTAAGTTTGCTCTAATATTCAGAATGTGTTATGAATGACAGAGTTGAACTTTTAAAGAGATACAAAAAACAGCAGCTATAGTATAGCATGAGCAGTTTTCTTGTTCATTCTTCAACCAACTGATTCAGCTGAAGAGAATTAGGCCCTTATACAAAATGCTTTAGCCTGACCCCTGCAATTTATGCATGCTTTACCAAATAAAGCTGTAAACAACTCTAACCCTATTTACTATGAAGTAATAGCATTAGTAATTAGAAATAATACTAATTATTATTTTACAATCTACTGAACTGAAGTTCCTGCACTATGTAATGTGTTCATCTCTATGTGCAAAATAAATAATAGACATCGGCTCAAGGCAGTTTTTAAAAATATATTGCTTGTTTGGAATGGGAAGCTCCTTAAGTAGCCTGGAGGCAAGCACTTTGGGGAACGTATGTGCAAATAATACTGAAATGTCTTACTGTGTGTGCTCTTCCTATCCTGTTTTTCCTATTATGTGTTTATTGACATTTTGCTAATGTGCAGATCCAGTTGATCATTTTTGGCATATTAGAAATGATTCTGAATAATTTAGTAAGAAATATTTATTTTTTCACTTTATTGTGCACTCTTAAACCATTTTTTTCACCCTGAGGTGCATTTTAAGCTTATCTTTGCTATTAATGTTAAGAAATTTTTTTTTTTTGGACCAGATCATGACTCATATTTTGACATGGTGCCTACAGCAGAGATGACAACAACACCAGGTATGTCTTCCTGTGCATGCCACATTAATTAACTAATCCAAACAATACATGCTCTAACAGTACAATGTAAGACTTCATAACATCGGTAAGACAGTGTTACTGTGTTCTTGTAAATTACTTAGCTGTTATATGATACTGAATGATTATTGTTTTATTAATGTCTATGTATTGTCTCTCTATTTTTTCTCTTACCTCAAGCATTCATGCTGCCAACAACAACGTTCATAGCTGACAGCTATGAGACCCTTATGGGTAAACATATTCTCATAATACTAATCTAAAAATAAAACTAGCTCATTGATTATTTAAGGCAACACTTATGATGATGTGTGAATGTTTCTTCAGGAATAAATCACAACATGCAAGTCTGCAGCACATGGGGAAACTTCCACTTCAGTACGTTTGATGGACAGTTCTTCCAGCTGCCCTACACGTGTAACTACATTCTGACCACACTGTGTGACAGCAACAGTCCTGACTTTAACATCCAAATGAGAAGGCAGTACATCAAGAATTTCCCCACCATCAGTTCCTTTTCCATAACGATCATGGGGGTTGTAATTCAGCTTCTCGATGGCAACATAACTGTGAATCAAAATGCGTAAGTATCTGTGTATGTGTGTGTAGGAAGTGCCTATATCGGGACTACAGCATTTCACTGTAGTGACATTATTAATAAATACAGAGCCTTGTTTGGGCTGGTTTGGAGAGTTGAAATGGCTCTACAAACTGAATTTCTTTTAGATAGATGATCTGATGTGCCTAATCTTATCCTTTCTTCTCATTAGAGTGACCATCCCAAGCTATCAGTATGGAGTTCGGATTGAGAAAACAACAAATTACATCAAGATAAGCTACACTAAACTGGAACTGGCAGTAATTTGGGATAAACACAACTCTCTCTCGGTACATTTGAACTACATTTGTCCATATTTCCGTTACTGTTTATAACATACATTTATTGTTCACTATGAATAGAAATGAGAAAATGTGATGTTTCTTAAGTTAATTTAGCACCCAATTGTAACCATCACCTTAGACCTAAGAAGGTACCGTAATATTTCTATGCATGATCAATTATGATAAAAAAATATATATATACAGTGGAGATCGAAAGTTTGGGCACTTCAAGTAAAAATGTGTATTAATGTGCATAAAGAGGCCAAGTCATCAAAATGCAAATGACACATTCTTATAATATGTCAAAAAAAGTTGGATTTATTTTCATCATTTACACTTTCAAAATAACAGAAAACCAAATAATGGTGTCTGCAAAGGTTTGGGCACCCTGCAAAGTTAATACCTTGTACTGCCCACTTTGGAAAGCTATTCACAAACTTTCAATCTCCACTGTACATATAAATGCATATATATTTCCCTGTTTCTATATAAATGTGTTAGAGATGGGGACTCGAGTCTGACCCTTTCCAACGACCCTAAAACCGTGCACCTTGCCCGGTGTCCCATTACTTTTGTCCAAAGTGAACGGTTTTCAGCTATTAACGGTTTTCGAGGGGTTGTTGGAAAGGTGTCATTGAGCCCCATCTAACTGTGAAGTTTCACATTTAGAGTGTGAGATATATTTTTCATATTTAACGTATGAAAATCCTCCATGTTGGTGAGGGCATACCACAGCACACAGTTCAGCCCCCTGCTAAGTAACACCCAATTGTAATTGTGGGGCGTGGCCAATTAGCATATCTTCTAAACATTTAGAGCTCAACATTTACAGATCAAAAATCCCACATTTAGAGTCGCCATTTTTAACATTGCCACTCAGTGACTTGAGACTTGAATTGGATTCGAGAGCAAAGACTTGAGACTTGACTTGGACTTGGTAAAAGTTGCTTGTGAACATCTCTGGTCTATGTACTTCTATATACACAGACATTTAGTAACAGGGAAAGTCTTTACGCACTCAAGGAAAGGGGAAAAACAACAGCTATAAAGGAGCCAGATTATTTGATTACTTGAGTGTTGAGTTTGCCTGTCAAGCGTGAAACAAACCTGTACGGGGACTTGGCAAGAGTCTCAGAGACATAATGCAAACACTTGTTCTTGTAAGTAGTGTTTACATACAAACTGGGTAAAGGAAAGATCAACACTGAACAGGACATTAAACTTACATGTCATAATCTAATCAAACAGGGAAACATTTCGTAATGAGAAGGAACACTGAAAAAAATGAACTGACTGGTTCAGTGAGTTAAATACAACAACTAGGCCCCTGTAGGGCAGTTTGCATCAACTTCATTTTCACCATGTAGAGAAATTCAAAGTATTTTTACTTTTGATTACGTTAAAACAGTATACAGTAATCCCCCATTCAGTGCAAAGTGGATTTTTTTCTGAGAATTGAATTTGTTTTTATGTGGAAATGTAGCTAAAATTAGGTTCATATATATACATTTCCATATATATAACTATAGAAAGTGCGCCTTGAAATGATAAAATACAACTGTACTTAGAGGCGGGAGGTTTGAAAGTAGCCAATACAAGAACGTTATGGGGAGAGAGAGAGAGAGAGAGAGAGAGAGAGCAGACACACACACACGCGGGATACACTCTCTGCGCGCGTGGTGCGTGAATGAACGCTTCGTGTCTTCGTGTCCTCTTAGTGTTGTTCCCCAATTTTCAATTGTTTATTCAGTAATAGTAAGCTGTGTCCCGTCTATACAGGTAGAGAAGCTTATTTCAACATTTCTTTTGTGTGCAAGTCTTTGTTTTGACCAGAATACTTTTTCGTTTTGTCCTTACAGCCCTGCATGTTTATTTCTGTAAATTAAATTCTTTAAGGATAATGCCTTAAACTTACTTTGAAATGAAACTTAAGTGTTCTGGGAGCATATTTGGGGCATATTTAGAGTATACACTATATAAAAAAGGCAGTTTTAGCAATTACTGTATTGTAAAATAGTTTGTAGGCATCAATGTGACTTCAGATATTCGACTTCTTAAACCGACATTGTTATCTCAACTTATGTCACTTGTATTTTCATATGTACACTTACAAAAACTCAAGCTTAAATAAACACTAGATTTTTTTATGAGACAGTGTAGGGTATGCACATCCTATGTTATTGCAACAGTTATTCAGACATTTATGAACGGTATGCATATTTATGAATCGTATACATACTGCACTGTGCCTTTTATCTAGATTGAGCTTCCCACAAAGTACAAAGGTCAGACCTGTGGGTTGTGTGGAAACTTTGACGGAATTAAACAGAATGAATTATCAGATAATGGTGAGTCCAATACTTATAAAATATGTTGTTTGTAAGATGTATACATGCACCTGTAGTTACATATTTTATATCCGTAAAAGGTGTGCCACTAACACCACAGGATTTTGGATTGAAATGGAAGATGGATCAACCCACTGAGATGTGTGAGGAGATTGATGTCCAGACTAAAGCATGCTCATTCCAGGTATGAAATGTAAATTGCTATGGCCATGAATTTGATTTCCTGGTGTCTTGTTTGTGTGTTTGTTTACATCAAATGCAACCTGTACAGCACAAAAATGACCAAACACTGCATTAAAAATGACTTCGACCATGTATACAAGACATACATGGTCGAAGTCATTTTGCAGAAGTACTTTTTCTTATATTTTACAACAAACAAATGACCTTTTTACTGTTGCTTTAATCCCTTAAACTACAATATTTTATATCAACAACAATAATAATAATAATAATAATAATAATAATAATGTAAAAAAAAAAAAAGAAAATATTTTACATCCAAAATTCAAATGCATTATAGTCCATCAAAGTTAGGTATTGATTAAGTTTTTATTTAAAAACATTAACAGCCTGTGATAGTTTGAGGAAGGACAAGCAGAGGCTGAGGTGAAGTCGGTCAGAGAGATGTTTACTGATTAACCATATGATGATTAGATTCAATCATACCATGTTTATAGTAAAAAAAACAAAACAGTTTCATAGGCTGAATATCTGAAAGTTTAAAGAAGGGCTTTCAACAGCCCGGGGGCAACACTGCTGAAAACCTGGTCATGCATGAGCAGGCCTATAGAGGTGAAGTGGGTTAGAAAAATTATAAGATGCAAGTCAGTTTTGGACCCTGTAAGTGAAAGTTTTAAAGTTACCCGGCATGAGTGCCGGAACCATTATATCATTATATCACCCCCCCCACACACACACCCCCCTCACGTCCACCAAAAACACTACACTGCAGGTATCTCACACCCCCCCCTCCGTTCCAGTACCCCCCAACAGTATGATCCATGTCCCCCCAACTTTAAAAATGCTTCTGAGGGGTATTAAACCGAGATTCAGTTTCTATGTTCTAAATCCCATCAATAAATTCATTTCTAAGACCAAACTGGAGAGTAGCGCAATAACCGAAGCTTTAAGATGAATTAAAGACCAATAAGCCTAAAGTTATAGAAGTTAAGCCTTGTTCAATAACAGCGCTAAAAGTTTTCACTTTGACTTTGGTTACCTTTGTATTGAAATTACCAACAATTGTGGGCACTGATTTTCCCTAATTTGCAGAGACCCACATGTGAACAGCTGTTTGACAGTTCAGCGTTCAATGGCTGCCACAGCCTGTTGTCTGTTGAGGCATTTGTGGAAGCGTGCGTTACAGACCTGTGCTACTGTAACAGCAGCCAGGCCACATGCCTGTGTGACACAATATCTGAGTTCTCACGCCAGTGTGCGCATGCAGGGGGCCGGCCACAGAACTGGAGGAATGACAAGTTGTGTGGTATGTAATTCTGATAATTGTCTTGTGTCTTCCACAGAGGTTTAAAACCTGAGATTAGAAAATGATTTGTCGAAGAAGATTAATGATTCCTTTGAAGGAATTATGTTGTACATTTTAGGTTTTTATCAATTGGCCCATGCATCATTGAAATACTCTGCTGTCAAGCTGAAAAAAACATTAGCCTGACACCTTTTTTCACCATGTTTTGTTCTGTGTAGGCAAAAAGTGTCCATTTAACATGGTACACAATGAATGTGGGAATCCATGCCAAGACACCTGTTCCAACCAAGAGGGCAGTCAGGTCTGTAGTGAACACTGCACCGATGGCTGTTTCTGTCCACCAGGTAATCCTGAACTCACAAACTGCAATAGTAAACACACTCAGTAGACCCATCTGTAGAGGTTGACATTAGCTCACAGGAATTTGCATCTGCAGAATATCATGTAAATATGTACCTATAAAATGTGTTTGAATAAAGAAATGTTCACGTATTGCACATTTTTGTACACGCAAACTATTATTGAGTGAACTGACAGTAATAGTTCACTGTTTTGCAAACATACAGAGACTTTTATGTTGTTTCCACTTTTTTGAAAATCAAAAAATATTTTAAAGAGGTGTTAGTATTTAAATGATGATCAATTATCAAAACATTTTTATAAATTTCTCTTTTTATTTATGCTATTAAATGCATGTAATACATGCTGAAAAATACTAGCTAATGACTACAATGAACCTTGGCATGAGCAGTGATTACAGGTCACTTCTCAAATATTCCATGTTGAAACCACTAAATAAACACGTTCACTGTTGATCTGCCACCACTGAAACTGTTTGAACATATTTAAGTTGACTTTTTAAAAAAAATGCAGTCTTCTAGCAATGCAGAGATTAAAGCACATTCTTAATTATATTTCTTACCACATAGGAACTGTGTATAATGACATTGAGGACAACGGCTGTGTCCCAGTTGAGCAATGTCCCTGCATCCACAACAAAGAAATATACAACCCAGGAGACTCATATAATAAAACCTGTCAAACATGGTAAGTAAATAGATAATGTTTTCACACCCACATGATTGCAGAAACACAAAATGCAGTTTTAAACTATAATTTCGCTTACTGAAGGAAAAAGGTATGTAACATTGCTAGCCCTATGTAATTTTTGTTTGAGTAATCAGTCAATCAACCAATTAACCAAAAATTGTTGAGCACTGGAATCAGTTAGACACATCCAGTCTTGATTACTGCCGACGCTGTTAATTCATAACATTTTTTAACTGTACATGTGGCATGGTCTAGTCAAAGTCCAGATGTGACTTCAATTGGGAGTCCATTGTGTTCTTAAAGTAGAAGTTCAGGTCCACTATTGTTGCTGAATTAAATCAGTTTTGGAAAGAAGAACTGAAGATCCTTGAGTTATTGGAAGAGTTTGGTTTCAGTGAAGTGGTACAACCAGTTAATAGGTTTTGGGGCAACTTCATATGTATTTCTTTAAAGGGACAAAGTCTGCAAATGTTCCAGAGGTTTCACTCTGTGACAAACAAAATAGAAATGTGTAGGCTTGTTAGACAATGTGATTTTTACACAAGGGGTCAATAACATTGAGTAATCACCATACTTTAAAAGAGAAGAGCAAGTTAAAGAGCAGAAGTAGCCACTCTTTATGTACGTCCTTACAGCCTCAACTCTGTTGTGTGTTAGTGTATGTTTTGAAGGGCGGTGGAACTGTGTGGGCCTGGACTGTCCTAGTACGTGCTCTGTGCAGGGAGGCTCTCATATCACCACATATGATGGCAGCGGTTACACCTTTCATGGAAGCTGCTACTATGTCCTTTCTAAGGTAACTAAGTTGGTGTAAAACTAAGGAGATCATTTAAATCCTTGAGAATTTGATTGGCATGTCATAACAATAAAACAGTCTCTGTAATGTCATTACTTATGTCCTATAGTCTGAAGACACAGGTAAATGGGTTGTCATACACAGTAAATGGTTGACATAAATTCTTTACTTTTCAGCACATTACAGAGGATGTGACAGTGTTGGGGCATCTGGCACAGTGTGGTCAGAAAGATACTGAAACATGTCTAGAAGCTGTGAAACTCACCATTGCAGAAACAAGCGTAAGCATTTCATAGATTCTAAAAGTTTAAGGTCTTGAGACCTTGCAAAGTGACCTTAAATCTAAAACTAGTTTTCTAAAGCTTGTTTTTTGTTTTTATTGTTTGTGTTCCTACTGTTTAAGTGGCTCATTTTTATTCAGAACTAATCTGGAGACATTGTGTTCATTGTGGGTTGTCACTGCAGTAAAAACTGTGATGGTTATTATCTATTGAATTTCATCATACACAAATACTTTCAAATACTCGAGACAAAACATAGAACAATCCTAATGGTTTTTGTCCTCCAAACAGATTACTTTCTCATCCAGTGGTTCTGTACTTGTGAATGATATTGCCACCAAGCTTCCAATTGTTAATGGTGAGTTTTTATAAATGTGCTCCTTTCTTAAATCACAATAAAATTAGTGTTGGTAGTGCATAGAGTGTAAAAAGGTACTACAGCTACGGTGTTTGATGTTCTGCTCTATTGTTTTTGTCTCAGATAAAGTGACGGTCTTCAAACCTTCTACGTTCTACACCATCGCCTACACTCCAGGATATCGACTGGTGATCCAGACGGTTCCAGTCATGCAACTGTACATTGTGGCCAGCTCTACAAAGAAGGGATCCCTAAGCGGTGTGTCTTTATATATTTACTTTTCTATCACTATGAACATCTACAATTTTTCTCACATGCTGGAATCACCCAAAATAATATTCATATTTGCCTTTAGGCCTGTGTGGGAACTTTAATGATGACCAGGGAGATGATTTTAAAACGAAATTAGGACTGAAAGAGGGCACAGGTGTAACTTTTGCCAACACATGGAAGGCTATGTCTAATTGCCTTGATATCACCAACAGTCAGCAAACCCCCTGTAGTATGAGTGTGGAAAAAGGTACAGGCTTTAACTTTCATATTTTAATGAACATGTGTCCAAAATGAACATTGAAGTGCTTTTAAATCAGTGACTATCTAATATGAAATCTACATGAAATTAATTCTTAAGTTTCAAATGTGCCTTTTCAGAGAGATATGCCAAGGAGTGGTGTACCATGCTTACTGATCCTGCTGGGGTCTTTTCACCTTGTCATGTTGAAGTCAACCCAAATAACTACAAAGATGTAAGATGTTGTTGTTGTTGTTGTTGTTGTTGTATTTTAAGCAGTGTATCCTGGATTTAGTCACGCCACTGCTTAAAAAACAACTAAATCCAGGATACTAAGCTATAAGCTAAAACATTTGCATAGATTCAGACATTTCTTAGATAAAATATAAGGTACATATACCATTTGATTACTTGTATTATATATATATATATATATATAATAGTATTATTGAAGAAGCCTGTTTGCTTCAAACTAGCCTGAACTGATCAACATAGGCTTCATAAGAAACAGTTCACTCTCCTTCAGTGACACTCATGAACACTGTTTAAGTAGTATCATAAATATGTTTCTTAAATGTGTGTTTGTGTGCCTACCAGGTCAACAAGGTGCTTTGCACATATTATTTGAATAATTGTTTTATTATTAAACTATCATTACTGTAATTACTATAAACATTTTTTGTAATATTTACATTTACAGATGGTTGCTATGTTTGAATAACAAAATAGATCATGAACTAAACCCCTAATGCTTGTAGAGTCTAGTCATGCCCCAGCACATTAATGTAGTACATGTACATGTGATATTAGAGGAATTTTAGTAATATACCTACTGTGTTACTCTTCTTTCTTTCTTATTTTGTAGAAATGCATTTACGATACATGTAACTGTGCCAAAAGTGAGGAGTGCATGTGTGCAGCTATCTCTTCCTATGTATATGCATGTGCTGCCAAAGGTGTACTCCTTAAAGGCTGGAGAAATGCTACCTGTGGTGAGATTCCATTTTGACTTTTGAATTAAAAAATCAGACTATGCCCTCCAAATAGGGGTAATTTTATGTCTAATAATAGAAGTGTGCGCTGGTAAAAAAGCAGTGAATAAACTGAATGACAAAAAAAATTGAAAGAAAAAAGGCATACATTTGCTTTTCAAGGTTTTAACTGTAAGTTCTAAACTGAGGATAGCGCTTGCAATAAGGTTTACAGGCAAAATGCATGTGCTAGCTCTTTTATTAAAGCCTGGTTAATAAGTAGGTCTTAAGAAACAAACTGAAATGGAAAGTATGGGGAAATATCAATGAAAAATGTAAGAACTAAGAAACGGTGAAAAAAAAAAAGTGAAATGAACTAAAACATCTTATGCAATGAATAAAGGGAAGAAAATGAATACGGGACCTGGAATGGTTACCGTACAGGGTTATATACAATACGCAAGCAAATGGGGTGGATGGGGTGGGGGTGGGGGTGGGGTGGCGGTGTGGGGGGTATACAGGGCACAAGAGATGAGGCTAAGCCAGTGAGAGAACAGTGAATAAACAGCTGTTAGTCTAGTGGTTAGGGCACTCGCCCTGTAATCAGTGGGTTTGAATCCCAGGACTGCTAGGCACCTCTGAGATACCCTGAGCTAGGTATCGTTCCCACACACTGCTCCCCAGGCGCTGTGTTCGTAGCTGCCCACTGCTTCACTTGGTGAATGGGATAAATTCAGAGGAAGTATTTTGTGCTGTTCACACTGTGGGGTGTTCATGTATGACCGAATTGTCACTTTCGGTGGTAGCAATCATAGATCATACACTACCACAGCTAGAAAAACCTTATGTACTCATTATATCAAAGACAAATGAGTTTAACTCTCAGGAAATGTTAAACCTTTAGAGCTAGTTGCATTCTCCAGACACACCTCTGGCCACTCTGGTTACAAAACATTCAAACCCATAAAAAACGAACATAAGGTTACATAAGGAACATAAGGAACATAAGAGAACATAGTCGTCTGTTTAACTGAACAGCATTTAAAGAATTTGTTTTACTTGCCTCTCCAACCATCCAGGTGAAACAAACTTTATTCCATGTTCACCAGGATTAACTTTGTAATTTGAAGAGTTGAAGAATTTCTCCTACAATGAGCATATTTGTCTCGCCTTATGCAGGTAGATTCTCCACAGACTGTCCAGGAAACATGGAGTACCTCTACAACTTGAGCAGCTGTGGGAGCACCTGCCGCTCTCTTAGTGGAAATGATGCCAGCTGTGCAGTGACTCACGCACCTTTAGATGGTTGTGGCTGTGCCGAAGGCACCTACCTCAATGACAAGGGCGAATGTGTGTCTGCATCCAGCTGCCCCTGTTACTTCAACAATCAGGTTGTGGCCCCATTCCAGGTCATCAGCAAGGATGGAACTACATGGTACATTCACGAATTTCTGCAGTCACTCTCCCTGTGACTCTCCCTCTCTCTCTAATTCTGTGCTGAGGCTGTCATGTTTAACCTGTTGTAACACACCTGTTTTTAATCAAAAGATAGGTATCTGTCACAGTCCCCCATGACCCCCACATAAAGGCAGGCGCATTTGCAGACATCCTTGCTATAGACTTTTATTCAAAACAAACAGGCATGAGGGCCAGAAAACAAATTGCAAAAGCTTTAAACAAAAGGAGACAGGGGAACATACAAAAGCAGCCACGGTGGACCGCCAGCTGAAACAAATAATGAACTAACTGAAACCTGATGTGCTCAGGAAATATACAACACAAAAACCCTGGCGGCCTCCGTCAGGGTTTGAAAGGCTCCGACAAACCTTTCATGTATTTATTCACAAATATTAGAGCAGGTGAAGCTCAATTAATACATTCCAGAAGGACACATGTACATGGAAAATGCAGTCTACGTGTAAATAAACATGCATCACGTTAACTTTTAGAATGGCTTTTTTATTTACATGTTATTTTGTTTTTACACAGCACGTGCACTCATGGCAAGCTGCACTGCACTGGGCAGCAGCAAGTTCCAAGTGAGCATTATTTATATTATTATTATATTATTTCCCTGATTCAGTGTTGATGAATCAATTGGGTGTTTTCATACAGACAGAGCATTTGAGCTGTATATTTATTTTTGTTGTTTTAGCCTGCGAAGCTCCAATGGTCTTTTTCAACTGCTCGAACGCTGGGCCCCATGTCAAAGGGATAGAATGCCAGAAAAGCTGTCAGACGGTGGAATCAGAGCAGTGTGTAAGTGAATTTAGAGAACAGGGGAGGGAGGATACATAGACAGCTGAACATATTCATAACTTATCATGACAACTCTCAGGTCTCATTCTGTGCCCATTACACCCCTCATATTACACACTTTCTGTATCGGTTCTTTAAAGTGTGTGCTCTTTAAAGTTTGTCTGTGGTTGTCTACTGTCAAATGTAAAAGTATTAAAGCCAAGAGTTTTAATGAATTGAATGCAAAACTGCTGTTTAGGTGATTGATGAACCAAAAACAGCTCATTTAGACTTTTAGACTAAATTTAGGAATTTTAGCAAGAAAAAAAGACACCACAGCAAGGTGGGTGAAAAATAATAAACACATCAGCAAATGGGTCATTCATCTTGATTCTATACATCATGGAATTCCATTAAAATGAGCAAAAGAATCAGTATACGATCAACCAAAATTTCAAAGTTGTCATTCAATTATTTTTTTTGTTATGGAGTTTTAAACTTTTGCCCTTTTAATATCTAGATTGCTTAGATAATGAGTGAAACAGCTTATAATATGACCAAACAGGGCAAAATGACTAACTGTGTATAAAAAAAAATATTGGTTAATTTATTGAAATATATACTTTTTCATACTGGCATATTGTGCAGTTTTTAATCTTTGAAATGAAATGTTAACTTAAAAGCATCTAATCCTCTTTCTTCTCTTTCTTCATTTCCAATATAAGTATACATTATGCCATACAGTATTAACTTTAACAAGTAAAACATCTAAAAGATAAGCTTTGATTTCCTCAGGCTTTTGATTTCCTCAGGCTTAGGTTTTGTGTATGTGTTTGACCTAGATTGCCAATATAAAAAGTATTAAAACTGTTAAAAGTATACTGTTGTAGAAAAGTCCGTTTTCTAGTTTTGATGGGTAACATGTTCTAAGCTAGAGATTCTGTGTGTAATAAATCACACCAAAAACAAGAAATTCAAGAATGTATTACCTTTCAAATTGAGATGTTGCATTTCTGAAACATTTCAATGTTTACCCTCAATTCATTACCATATTCAGTTCATTACCAATGTATAACATGATGTAATGCATGACAGGTTTTATAGTGTTACAGTAACAGAATGCTGCACTAGAATAAAGAACACATTCAATCCTAGGTTTTAGGTTGGAATGCTATTATAAAATATTTTACAGTTTTGTTTCGGTATTAGGTGATTTAGTTATTAAGAGTTTTAATAAATGTCATTCAATCATTCAGTCTTTGAAAATGGTACTGTAAATAATAAATATTTTGAAACTATCTCTGCATGGTCTTCACCACAGGTGAGCACACAGTGTATATCAGGGTGTGTGTGTCCGGATAATCTACTGGATGATGGACAGGGAGGGTGTGTGACAGAAGAATCGTGTCCATGTGTTCATAATGGAATCTTCTATAAGCCCAACACAGCTGTCAAAGAAGACTGCAATAATTGGTGTGTGAAACTAATTAGAAAGAGCTACTGTTGAACATTACTAATATATTATAAATGAATGTAGGTCATGTTATATGTTGTGCTACAATCTCTCATTAACATATACTGTTTGTGTTGTGGGCAGCACTTGCAGAAACAGAGCATGGGACTGTACACAAAATAAGTGCCCTGGCACTTGTTCTATCTATGGGGATGGCCATTACATTACTTTTGATGGCAGAAGATATTCTTTCAGTGGCGATTGTGAATATGTGTTGGCCCAGGTGGGTCATCATCATTCATTATTAGTTAAAATCAGTTAAAACTAGAAAATTAATTAAATGCCTCAAAATACCTTCTTTGAGGCAAACACATCAGTAAAGTATTTTTGTATTTGGGGAAAAAAATCAAACAATGCAACCTGATCACACAAAATATAAATCTGGGTATGTAATATTAAAGGTATGTGGCACTTCTTAATTTTTACTCACCTCAGCTCAGACTGCTGCTTATCCTGCTGCATAGGGTATAAGCTGGCAGAGCTGAACTAATATTGTGGTATTGACTTGACTGAATGAATCTTTGTTTCATAACGTATGCCATGCCAAAATACCAGCCTGACATTGTCTGCTCTTTATAGGATTACTGCAACAGCTTAAGTGGTTCGTTCCGTATCATCACTGAAAATATTCCCTGTGGCACAACTGGGACCACCTGTTCCAAATCTATTAAAATATTTTTAGGGGTGAGGTTATCATACAGTTGGCTTTCAGATAACAATAATGTTGAACTTTGACATATTGTTAAACTTTGTACTTTGTTTCTCTCTTAAAATATCTACAGAACCAGGAATTGCGACTGTCAGAAGAGAATTTTCAAATTTTCAGCCATTTCAATGACACAGAGATCTCCTACAAAAACTACAGTGTAGGAATTTACTATGTCATTGAGGCCAGTAATGGTCTGGTTGTGTTCTGGGATAAGAAAACAAGTCTAAAGATCAGACTTGATCCCTCATTTAAGGTAAGTTTAAGGTAACACTATTACCAGTTCACGACTATATTTGTGCATTAATTTCTGGATTTATACTTTTATTTAGTTTCTTTTTCAGTTTATTTTATAATTACTCCGCTTCATGTTATTGTTTATATTCACTTACTCAAACACTTTTTTCCCTGTAGGGTGAAGTATGTGGATTGTGCGGTAATTATGATGGTAATGGGAAGAATGACTTTGTGACTCGTGGTGGGGAGGAGGTGGTGGAGCCACTTGAATTTGGAAACAGTTGGAGTGCTTCTTCTAAATGCCCAAAGACCAGTTTTGTCAATAGCCCCTGTGACCTGAGGCCACACCGCCAGGCCTGGGCCATCAAACAATGCAGCATTATCAAGAGTGAAATCTTTAGAGATTGCCATTCCTTAGTGAGTAACTTTTAATATCAGTATTAACCATTTAAAGCTAATATTTAAGTTAGTACGGTATGGAATAGTTAAGGATTTCAGCAAAGAAATAACAAAATATACAAAACTGTGATATGTACTCTGTATAACATGCAAGAGTATGATGTTATTTCACACATTCTGTACAGTGGAGATCATGTTCCCAAACACTTGAAAATATACCAGATATTTGTCAATTTGCCCTATTCGTAGTTTAATGAAATACATGAAGCTTCTTACCTACTTTTGAAATCTTTAAAACAAATTCTAATATGGTATTCTAATTTGATTTTTTTAGGTGGACCCAACTCAGTATTATGATATATGTGTACAAGACACATGTGCATGTGACAGTGGTGGAGATTGTGAGTGTTTCTGCACTGCTGTAGCAGCGTATGCTGCAGCATGCAGCGAGAAGGAAGCCTGCATATCGTGGAGAAGTCCAACTATCTGCCGTGAGTCTAAATTAAGTTAATAAGAGCATCTCTACAGGTTTGGTGCTTGTAGAACAGCACTTGTTGATTTTCAATTATATCTGGACTGGGTAAATGAATGAGAGTTATATTTAATTGTGTATGCTTTATTTTGCTGGATGAAAAATTACAAATTTGGAAATTTAACATACTAAACCATGGAATTTAAAGCTAATGCAATTGCCTGACTTAATAAACAACTGACTGACTTGAACTGTTCCTTCAGCTTTGTTTTGTGACTACTATAATGGACCTGATGGATGTGAGTGGCACTATAAACCATGTGGCAAATGCGTGAAAACGTGCAGCAATCCCTCAGGAGACTGCTATAATCAAACTCTAGTAGAGGGTAAGTAAAAGGCGTTTCTTAATTATTTCTGTCTTTTAGAAAATCACAGTTAAAGCTATAGGGTTTGGGGATTTTCCCTGTACGTGTGGCACCTCTCGCACCATCATGGGCCTCGGCCAGCTTCGCACCGCTTCGCACCGCTTCGACCTGCTCCGGGTTGGTTGTCACCCACTCCTGGCTGACCACATGGCCCAAGCATCGCCCCCTGAAATGAAACCCATGGAGGTGAAGGATGAAAGATCCCAGCCTCTCCCCGGGCTGCTGTTGGCATTGAAAAAAATCGACCCTCAGCCTAGCCAACCTGGTATCTTCCCCATATAGTACCTCTAGGAAGCTTAATCATCAGCACCAAATTCCTCCCCACTCAGCACTGGAGTCCCTCCCCCCACCAACCCCGTGATACACAGCACGACGTACAGCACAAAAATATTTTAAGCTTACGCATGGCAAATACAGTTTGGACTTCACACTCACAGCAGACACAGAGAAGTAAGCACCCCGGGTATTCACCACTACACTCGGGACAACCCGTTACATCCCCACCCTATAGGGGAAGAAAAACTAGAGGAGGAACAGGGAAACACGCTACGTGCTAAGGGAACATAAACATTCAAATGTACCCCAAACAGAAACACTAAACAAACAAAATAAACATATAAAATCTAACGTAATAGTCTTGGGCCTCTGTACTCTCACCCAGAGGCCCACTCTAACCAAAATAAATAAACAAAACAAAAACAAATAGTCACGTATTCCCTCGGGCAGCGCCTGTCCTCGTCCCCCCACAACCTTCCTCTGGGGCTTCCTCTGTTCCTTGCTCCGGCTCGGCTTCCCGTCCAGCTCGTGGCGACCCTCAGCTCCGCCCGGCCTCTATCCAGCCGCCTCTGCTCCAAAATACACCCACAAATAACCCGGACACGACATACGGAAACACCCATTTTTTGTTTAGTTGGTGCACTAAAGCCCTGAAATAATCCAAAAAGCATGAAGACCTGAATGCTCCTTTCTCTTGCACTCCAAACCATAGCTATCACATTGCGAGGTTTTGCTTCCTGCTGAAGAAGCAGTTAAAACAGTTGAGCTGTCAGTGCTTAAAATGACAATTTCCTCCAATGTACAAGAAGAGTGGTAATAGTTAAATCTCAACACATTTAAACTACATTCAACTCTTTATTAATGTGTTGCTGACTTGTGGGTGTGGTTTAGGGCTCGGTGTAATGTACTGTGTGCAATTAACTTGATGTTTGGGTGAATACAGCAGACATCCACTTTAAACAACAGGATGTGTTTTCTCAATCCACACTGGCAGAAGGCGTGCTGATCTTGAATTAGTTTCTGTGACAATAATACTATCTGAATCATCTGCCTCAAGTAAGGCAGTTTTGTTCATTTTTGTAGGTCAATGTCAACTGGTGTCCTGAACCACATTTAACAAGTCTATGTCACTCTTAAGAAGTGCTAAATGCAGTTTAAGTAAAATAATTTAAAGTTCTATTGGCTGAGAAATGCTGAGGAGGTGAACATTTTTTTTATGTACTTGATGTACATGGTATAAAGGAAACACTGACAGACAGACTACAGTACTACAGTAAAAGCAGTAGACGTTCTGGAGCTACTTTGCACTACTAGTGGTATAATATACCGTACATACGTTAATAACAGATTATTGAAGTTGTGTGGCAGGTGTACACAGAGTATGTGTCATAATTTTTTAATAATATGATTTATTTTTTGTTACATTTTTCAGGATGTTTTCCAAACTGCCCCCCAGAGCGCCCATACCTAGATGAAGAGACCATGAAATGTGTTTCAAACTGTGGTTGCTATATGGATGATCATCGCTACAAAATCGGAGACGAAATTCCTACAATAAATAACTGCATGAAATGGTAAAATACTAAATTAAAACAACTTGTCCTTTTTAATATAAAATATTAATATTTTATAAATATGAAAACTTTCAAGCATTACCCACTTGTGGTCTTTAGTGGCATGTAGGCAAAAATGTTATCATGTAATGTGCCATGTTAAGAAACACTTCTTATTAAACAATAACTATTCTTTGTGAAGCAACTGTACCTTGCAGGGTATGTCGTGTTATGAAGAAACAGGTCAGTAAACTGTATCAATAACACATATGATAATAAAAACACATATCAATAAAACTATCAATAACACATATGAATAATTTTGCTATTACCAGTGAAGTAGAAATGTCTGCTTTGAACTGATTTATTTGTTTTAATTGCTGTCAAAAACATGTTGCTTTAGGAAAAGTACTATACAAAACAACAGATGGAAACGGAACTTGCATGAGTGCTGAATGTGGGCTCAATGGAACAATTACCAGGAACATGTATCCATGCATTACTACCCCCTCAATGACAACTACTACAGTTTCAACCACAATATTCACTTTTAGTAAGTACTGCGTTAAAAAAATATATGATCTAATTGAAAAGTTACAATTGTTGATGAAATTGTTTATGAAAGTTAAAATTATTGTTACCTCAACTTCAACAGCATCAACAGAAAGCCCTTCAACACCCACAACAACAGGAACTGTGACAACAGAATCCCCTTCATCTACTATTACATCAAAAGAAACTCCTTCAACTACACCAGAAATCACTACAATCACATCAACTGTGACAGAAATGACTACTACAACCATGCATCCTTCTTG
>JBBJLR010110843.1:0-21922 GCA_037577145.1 Brachypetersius gabonensis | reverse complement strand
AGGTGAGGTACAGTGAGGTAGAGAGGCAGGTGAGGTACAGTGAGGTAGAGAGACAGGTGAGATACAGTGAGGTAGAGGGGCAGGTGAGGTACAGTGAGGTAGAGAGACAGGTGAGATACAGTGAGGTAGAGAGACAGGTGGAGGGAGACAGTGAAGTAGGGAGGCAGGTGAGGTACAGTGAGGTAGAGAGACAGGTAAGGTACAGTGAGGTAGAGAGGCAGGTGGAGGGAGACAGTGAAGTAGGGAGGCAGGTGAGGTACAGTGAGGTAGAGAGACAGGTGTTATACAGTGTTATACAGTGTTATACAGTTATACAGGGGCGGGTGAAATACAGCGAGTTTAAGCTGGGTCCTGTCCTGGTTGAGAGTCTGATGTTCTGAGTACTGAAGCTCCTCCTGAGTCTCTCTGTTTGGCCATAAAACTCCTGAATGTTTGCCTGATTTCAGTAGTTTAGAACTGTTCCCAGACCATGAGGTGATGTTCAGGATACTTAGTCAGTTTCTGCTCTAGCATTTAACACGGTTATCCCCTGTAAGCTGATCAAGAAGTTGCTGCAGCTGGGACTGGCAAAATAATCTCCACCACAATGATCCTCAACACTGGTACGCCACAGGGAAGCGTTCTGAGTCCAATGCTGTACTCCTTGTTTACACATGACTGTGTCCAGACACAGCTCCAACAACATCATCAAGTTTCCTGATGATACTACCATTGTGGGCCTGATCAGCAACAATGATGAGACAGCCTACAGAGAGGAGGTAAGAGGACGTGGTGTCAGGAGACCAATCTCTCTCTCAACGTCAACTAAAGAGATGGTATTGGATTGTCGGAGGCATGGTGCGGCTTATCTCCCCATTTACATCGGAGGACGTGCTATGGAGAGGGTCAGCAGCTTCAAACTTCTTGGGGTCACCCTCAGTGCCAACCTCAAGTCCTCAGAGCATGCAGCAGTGGTCACCAAAAATGCCCACCAACGACTTCACTTCCTCAGGCGCCTGAAGAAGGCTGGAGTGTCCACCTCTGTCCTCACCAGCTTCTACAGGTGTGCTGTGGAGTCCGTCTTCACGAGGAGTGTTGCGTCTTGGTCAAGACGGCAGGACAAAAAGACTCTGCAGAGGCTGGTGAAAACGGCCCAGAGGGTCATAGGCACACCACTACCTGCAATAACAGACATTTACAGCAGGCACTGTCTCAGGAAAACCATGTGCATCATGAAGGACCCCAGCCACCCTGCACTGCCACTATTTATTTTCCTGCCATCCAGCAGGAGACTCAGGACAATACACACATGCACAACACGCTTCAGGGACAGTTTTTATCCCAGTGCCATCAGATTATTCAACACACTGTAACTGTGGTTCTCTCTCTGTGTGCAATAAATCTGCTCTTCATTCTGTGTGGAATACTGTAGCACACAACACTTTACACTTTACACTGCACTGATACTTTACATTGATGCAACTTAGCCTGTAATAAGTTATTGTTGCTGAACTGCTTTGTCTTTTATGTCTTTTATGTTTTTTTTCTTATGTTCTGTTTGTGAAGAGGGCTTTCAGATAAGCATTTCATTGTACATATGATAATAAACCTGAACTTCAACTTCTAGGGCACAAGAGTAAGAAGTCTTTAGAACCACTGGAGAGACCTGAAACATTGCCTTGCCGTTTTGGACTGGGCTTAAATATGTACGGTCCATGTCAGCAGGTCATTTTCTTCTGTGGGCTATACAGTCACGCAAGCCTCAGGGAACCAAACCTAATGCCATTTGGTTTATAGATTCACCCACAGAGTAAAAGGCAGAACAGCTTACATATCTATGTGTTAGTAGCACTTTAAGGACTTTAAGGATGTTTTCATTTTTTAATGAGTTTGGTACAGTATGTAATACTATGAAATGGCAAAATATGCAATATCAGAAAATATGAAATATAATATTACAACATTTTGAAATTCACTGTTTTTGTGAGGTCACACTTTTCAAACAACAGCGCTTTAATCCTGATGTTGGTCAAGAAGTCCTGGCTCACAATCTCGGTTCCAGTTCATCCCAAAGGTGTTGGATGGGGTTGAGGTCAGGGCTCTGTGGGGCCCAGTCAAGTTCTTCCCCAAAAATATGTCCACAACGTTGGAAGCATGGCATTGTCCAAAATGTCTTGTTATTTATTAAGATTGTCCTTCAATTCAAATGAGGGGCCACCTGAATTCAGTCCCAGTACTTTTGTATGTACGGTGTAAGTGACCATAGCAACAGCCACGCCGAATATGATAATGGCGTATTGACTCTGGCGTTGATCGTTAATTGTTTTTCCATTATTGATCACATTGATGTTGTGGAAATGAACAGGGCAAGATTAGTCGTTTGACTGAACTGGAAGGGGGAGGAGAGGGCGTGCGCGTTCACGTGGTCGCAGTCTTTGCGCAAAGACGCGCAGAACCGGAGAACCTGTGGATCGTGTCGCGCGCACGGAGGCGGGCACGCGCCGCGCGACACTGACTGTGGGCTTTTTTACCGAGGAACCCCACAGCATCCTTTAGCTTGCGTTAGTATCTGCTGCAGTGAGTGGAAACATGGATTGCTCTGAGGAGGTGCAGTCACTTTTTGATGAAGCGAGCACTCCAGTGGAGTTGAAGAAGGGAATGTCCATATTTCTGGATGTAAGTAAGTCTTCTGTTAGAGAAAGAGGAGCTGTATTCACACACTCAACGCCTTACTGTGAAAACAACGTTGAGTTTTGTACAAGGACACAGACTATTTGGCGTTTTGCAGTTGTTGGTTGATGTTTTGTTGGTGTTTTTTTATGGTTGGTTGTATTTTTGCAGATCATTTAACAGAGTTGTTTGAATTCTGGTTAGTAATCTTTTACATTATTATTATTATTATTATTATTATTATTATTATTGTTATTATTGTTATTGTTATTATTATTATTACTTTGTTGTTGTTTTGTTGTTGTTGTTTGGCATTATTATTCTTGTTTTTTATTATTAGGGCAATGCAAGTAAGGCTTAAACAACAGAAAATTGTTCACACTTCAGGATCCACTAAACGTCTCGCTTTCCAGGGAAATATGTGCCTTAACCTGAATATTTCTAATCCTTGCCAGAAGCTTTTGACTTGTTTTTGATCTCAGTAAAGTGAAAACTGAATTAAATATCCATGGTTTAGTTGGCAATTAGTTTGATAAGATGTGGGCTGAGCATGTGGCAAAATACAATTCTGTCTGCTAGGCTTTATATGCTCTTGCTGGTGTGCTGGACACAGATTGTACTTAGTGGTACCTTGTTTGTTAGATTTATTCTCAAATGTACTGGAACATGTGCACTGACATTTTGTCCATCATTGACTGTCATTTTGATCATCATTGACTGTCATTTTGACCATCATTGACTGTTCTTTTGACCGTTCTCGTCAGCGCTACAGGACAATGGTGGATGGGATTCCTGTAGCCCTGACAATGATGGTCAAAATGACGCATATCACAACTGAATCTAAAAAAAAAATCCAATATTTTCCCCATATGCTAAGCTAGTTTACTGGATTAATGATTGTTTTTTTGTTGAATAGGACTAAATTTAAGATAATATTTAAAGCAGAAGTTGAGTTTTTAAGGCTGAGGTGAAAGCAGTTTCTTGTGACAAGTGTTGATCTTCAAGTGCAAAAAATATGAATCATCATGCTAGAAATTCAGATTAAATGAATTATGTTAATAAAAGCATCAGTCACTTAAACAGTGGTGGCATGGATTTGCAGGATGTCTCCTCTCAGACAGAGGCTAAATGTGGCTTGCTCTAGGCATGCTCACTGCAGTTTAATTTTTAGAGTGTGAATATTCTCACGGTCACATAGTGTCTGGTTTAATAGGGTGTTACTGAGCTTGAGAACTGTAATTTCTCTTAAAGTCCATCTGTTCTCAGGAAGCTCTGTTTCACTAACGTTGGGGACCACCTTTCTGAGATCATGTAATGAGTAGTTTGAAGCAGTTACCGCTGGTTACCATTGGGGGAACTGATCAAATTTAACATCCCTTCATTTTCCAAAAATCACTGTAGCACAATATCAAACGAGTAATTAAGGCAGGGTAAAATGTAATTAACCTATGCTTTCTGAGAGCTGCTGCTCTGTGGTAATAGATTACAAACTTGGCATTGGTTGTTTTCTTTAAGGTGTGTTGCTCTATTTTGAAGCTCTTTAACCTGAGGTTTCCAGAAAGGAAGACCATTATTTATTATATTTTGAGCTTCTCTTTCAAAATATTTGAAGAACCCTGCCTGTGACACAGAGTGCAATTACATTTGAAAGTCGCTATCAGGGATGCGCTGATCATAAATGTTTATGACCAGTCCTGAATTCTTAATAGCTGAATTGGTCAATTTTTATTATCCCTTTTTTTTAATGTGTTTTCTACAAAATGATTTGCCCATTTAAATAACACTAATCAAATAAAGTGCTGCAGTGAATACGATAAATGGCTTTGCAGCACAATTTGATATAACGGGAGTACAGTTACCTGTTGAGAATCAGAATCAGAATCAGAAAACTTTATTGATTCTGGGGGAAATCACTCACATTATGACTATATATAAAATATAAAGTATATAAGCATCCAAAAACAAAAAAAAACAAAAAAAAACAAATGTAAAGTATGCTGTGTTATTATACAAAAATTCTGGGTAGAAAAACTACAGATAAGTAACTTACAGTTAAATTAACTACTGATGACACAGATGGTGGTGCAACAGATCAATATACAATATACAATGTTGTATATAAGCAATGCTGACATAAGAAGTGATGTTCACATGGTACGACTATTGCACATAATAAAATATTGCACATAATGAAAATAAAATGAAAATAAATTCAGAAACATTCCTGATTGATGCAACTCTGACATCGATACAGAAACTGCGTGTAACATGCTGGGTACTTCAGATTGTTTTTTTTTATGTTCCCTGTTTTTTAAAACAAGTGCTTTTTCTTGTTATGCACCATTGGCATGGAATCATTTGCAAACCGTTTTAAAGTAAGACAGATTGTCATTGATGAATTTATTGATGAATTCAAGGTTCTTTTAAAGAATGTGATGAAAGAGACTTGTAGTTGTTTTTCCTGAGAGGTCAATGTGCTCATAAATAGGTCAACTGTTGAGTTATGGTTGTAATTTGTATTTTTTTGTATTGTGCATGCAATGCCAGCTGTCCTGGTCAGGTGTCCATTGTTCCTGGTAAAATAAAGGTATAATAAAAAAATAATAATTAAAAAAAATCCCCTTATATTACCCTGTCAAATCGCAACACAGATTCCTGTTTCAGCCGACTCTCTAATCACTGTCATTGAAAACCAACAGCATTGTGTGCTTCCAAGTAGGAGAAAGCAGGGAACAACTAATGAAAGTGTGTGATCCTGTGTGTTTTTACCACTATTGAGTTTTTATGTATGGCTTCAGTAAAGCATCAGTCTTGAATATAAGCAACTCACAAAGCGAGTTTAGTCCACACGGCGGGCTTAGTGTTAAAGTAAGGTAAGGGTGGAGGTAGCTCAGTGGGTAGGATACTTGCCTCCAGACTAAGAGGGCATGGGTTCAAATCCTACCTTTAGCACCACCATTGGGTCCCTGAGCAAGACCCTTAACCCCAAGTTGCTCCAGGGAGACTGTCCCCAGTAGTTAGGAAATGGAAGTCGCTTTGGATAAAAGCATCTGATAAATAATTTAAAGTAGTGGAAGAACTAAGTCTCCTGCAGTAAAAAATGTTCAGATCTCCTTCTAATATCTCCTCTGTTTGGTGGTCAGAAAGGAATCTGCAGCATTTGACAGTCATACTTATTCTTAGCTATTTCGGCTGGAAAACTCTCCTGGTTCAAATTTACTTACTATTGTATTAATGTGTTTTGCATAGATTTACCTGATTTTTTGCCACTGTTACAAATAGGCTCCCTGCTTGTATGCAGTCACTCCACATTTGGCTAATGTGTTTGTAGACTTGCTGGCAATCAAGTTCATGTTTTCATTTGTAGCCCAGATGTGCAGGTTTGGTGCAAACAGTTTAAAAGTTGTTAAGCAACTCTATATCCAGTGTAGATTATCTCTCTCCCGGCCCTAAATAGCATTGTAAGAACTCTGTTTGTTTGAAAAAGATTATCTTAACACTATGATGTATTGCACAACAGGGTCCAGAAGTGTCTTCTTTTAACTAACACAGCCCAGCTCTACTGAGTGTTTTTATACTCCAATAACACTCTCTTCTTTTTCAGATATTGAGAAGAGCCGATAAAAACGGTAAGACCTTCTAGTGCTCATAGAATCCATGCATGCATAATATATACATTGCAGCTGGAGAGTCAACCTGCCAGTGTCCCCTCACACCAATGCCATTGCTCTGTTGTCATGGAAACACTCTACCTCTTATTAATCTGGTCACTGTTTTAGCACTTTGACACAGTGAACTGGACATAAACAAATGTCACAGGGAGTGCATGCTACGGTCACCTCTCACAGGCGTCACATTTGTAATGTTGATCAATCTGTAGCGATATTTAAGGCATATGCTCCATCCATCCCTTTAATAAGGTTGTTAGAACTGATTGTTGAGTTTTCGGGAGCTTCCTTTTCTGCTTTTCTATGTGTTTGTGCAATTTCTCCCATGGGCACATCTAAGATTAACATAGTCTTTTGCCTACAAGGTTCAAATATATTTAGAAATTCAAACTATATTGAAAGACAAATTTATTGTAAACTCACAAAATAAACAGAAGCTGTCAATCGAAAATCTGACATATTTTGATCACACAAAAGAGAATATTATTCATCATTCAAAAACTGTCTGTGTTCAGTGGTCCATTACTGTTTATTTACTGAATTTAACTTATTGAGAAAGAGAGATAAGATGTTTTCTGTGCAAAAATTACATTTTATATTTATTGGCATTTTTTTCCTGTATGTTACAATTGTTAGAATTGGGTTTGAGATATTAATGTTTTTTTCGTAATGGAAACTGAGCAATATTTTATTCCTATGAATAGATAATTATCTATTAAAATGAATAAATACACAGTCAAATGTCCATACCTCAGATCATTATTTACCTCAGATCATTATTTACCTCAGATCATTATTTACCTCAGATCATCATTTACCTCAGATTATTTATAACGTATGTACTGTGGTATGATAATATAACCTCGCAATTCTTAAAACAATTGTCATGTTATGTCATGATACAGTTATTTTCTGACACTGATAAGTGAACAGAAATACATTTAAACATAGCTAACAAAAACGTTTTGAGGTCAAATGAGGACAAACCTTATTGTGCACTTTTACTTAAACTCTGACTGTACCGATTTCTATTACATACCAATTAAATGGCCCATGATCACACAGGCCTTTGGAAGATAATTAAATTTTACAATGCCCTGTGTCCCTTCCTATTTTCATTCTTTCATTATTGCCTAAAACACTTCTCTCGTGCATCTTCATGTTTTTAAATTGAGAACTAGTGGCTAAATTGCGTAAAGCCAGCACTGTCGTGCGTTCATGCTATTTTGAGCACATGCTGTTATGACTCACCTCAGGACTTGCGTATGCCACCATTTTCAGACCAACCTGAGGGCATGAGCGCAGAGTCTAACACAAGCGCCCTGGCCTCGCATGTTATAGTGGGGCATCTCTGTTTCTTCAGTGACTCAGTGCTAACCCCCAATAGCGAATAAGAATGTATCACATACAGTACGGTGCAAAAGTCTTAGGCACCTATCCAAATTGTCTAAGTCCATTTATATTAGCAGTTGGTTTCTTTCTGCTGGCAAAAACATAAAAATAAATACAAACAAACAAGACAAATGTTAGAAGAGCACAGGTTTGGTTCCAGATTTCTGATCTATACCTTAAAATTTCCCAAGCAAACACACTTAATTTAATGTAATTCAAAAAAGTGAACCAACCCAGGTATCTGATGGAAGCTGCAGGTCACACTGTGGTTCCATGCTGGAAATGGGTAAGTGAACACTTTGTGCTATTTACTACATTATGGTTAATTGAATTCTAACACTACTTAACACTACTGCCCAGTAGTAAATATCTTTTAAGTATACTTTTCTCAGGTAGCTAAGACTTTTGCACAGTACTATATTTGACTCTTCTATCTGACTTCTAGAGGTCTTTAGTTCAGCCCAGCATGAGGAATTCCGAACAGAATTTAATTGCTGAAACTCACCAGATTCAACTTATCAGTTGTTTTACAAGCTTTACCTGGTGAGGGAAACTAAACAGTGCTGAGCTCCAGTCCTCTAGGACTGAGACTGGATAGCCCGGCCTGTGAACAGTGAATGCCTAAATGTAGTGTTTTCTTTTCCAGATGATGGGAAGTTGTCCTTTGAGGAGTTTAAGGCTTATTTCTCAGATGGAGTCCTGTCAGGAGACGAACTAAAAGAGCTCTTCCATACGATCGATACTCACAATACAGAGTAAGTGACAGAGTGGGTACCTCACATATTCACATAACTCACATGTGCTATTATGCTTTTGAGGTTGAAAGCAATCAAGTCCTCATAGCAATGTTCCAACATAAAGCCTTACTAGAAGTGCATATCGTGCTCTGGATGTAGGTGTTCTGTAGCATTAGAGCTACAAAATTGCTAAAGTATAACATTAGCCAACAGTCACTGAAGCCTTTTTCATTCATGCATTCTCAACCTGCTCAAACCTCATCCAGCTCTTTTCAGAGCTGCACAGGCTTGTTGATGTTTATTACTTATAGCGAGCTAAAAATGAAAAAAAAGGTTACTAGTTCAGGCAAAAGTGAAACAACACCAAGACGTTTGGATCAGACTACTCCATATAAAAGACTGCCGCTGCCACAAAACACTGATTGTAGTTCAGTACTCCTGAGATTTTTGAAATCAAATTTAAATCTGTTTAGAGGGTTTAGTATCAGCTTCTGTTAATATTTCTACAACCTCTCACCAAAGAAATCAATACCTGGACTGTATAGACTATATAGCAGGAATTTCTCTTAGTGCTCCCATGCTTTGATCTTTTGTTGACACAAAATTGGCTCTCTGTAGTGGCCAGTGTTTGTGTTGGCTGATGGAAGTCACCGAAGCTTGTGCGCTCCTAGCTCTCGCCCACTCAAACAGACCTCTGTCTGATGGCAAATGTGCACATAAACGCAGGCATTATTGTGAAGCTGTATCGTAGAACTGTGTGGAGGCTTTTCTCTCACACACCACGACACCTGTCAGCCCTGGTAGACTGAGAAATATCATTAGTTTACTTTAATAGGTGCGGTATATATTTTCATTTTAACTATTTTTTTGCGTAGCATATATTGGAGGCTCACTATAGCCTTGTTCTTTTCCATTAAATGCTATTATTTTCCCCTATGCATTACCTTATATTCATTATGAATTATTAATGATCTGTTTATCTGTTAAATACAGATCTGTTATAAAAAATTACTAATAATTGCCTTATTAGTTGTAATGATGCACAATAAACAAGAACTGTGGTATGCAAATGACTGAGCATGAATAGATCACCTAAATTCACTTAATATTATTGTATAATCAGCAGGATTTTATTATTTTTCAGGTAGTGTTAGATGCTTTAACAGAGTGAGATATTAAGCTGTTTTTAGGTGCAAGAAATGTTTTTGATCATCTTTTTGAGCAACATTAATCGTTTCTAAATGTTTGACTGCTGTGTACTCAAATTCTTCGAATGGTTGATTCAGCTTTTCCTCTCTGTTTGTGAGTCATATGGGGTTCACACATCACATTAAGGTGAATTATTATTATTTTAATCCTGTAAATTCCTCGTCACTTAAGTCATCTTGGTTTCCATAGCAGCCGCTCCACTGGCTGATTTGCAGGCCCTTTGTAGTAGCGTTTGATGGGAATACGCCATCTGTTTACTTTTTGAATCCGTTGTGTGGTGTGGAAAATATTTTCCGATGGTACAATAGCAGGGTGAGATTAAAGAAAGGGGGCTGTACCTTTGAGAAATAATAATAGAGGCTGTGTAAGGCATTCAGGACAGGAGAAAAGGCCATTATATAAGTATTCTGTGTAGTTTTTCTTGCAGCATATTTATAAGAATGATCATCTAATATCATATAATAATTGTGCAACAATAAAGTACATAAAATATAACAACAACAACAACAACAACATAATAATAATAATAATAATAATAATAATAATAATACATTAATGATGAGAAAAAATTAAGTAGTGTAACATCAAGTAACAAGAGCAAGTCCTGTTACTCCCTCGGTCAGTACTGGCACATTTAAGAGCTGCTAATGTATTAATTTATGATGGAATTGCTCTTTTTTTTTTTACTGGACTGGAAAATGGCAACATAAATAATCTACTGTCTCTTACATTTACATTTATGGCATTTATCAGACGCTTTTATCCAAAGCGACTTCCAATCCCTAACTACAGGGGGCAGTCTCCCTGGAGCAACTCCTTTATGAAGCAAATACTGAAAGGATTAAAGATGAAGATAAAAACATCTAACTGATAAGTTACAGTTATGTTGCCTAGCTAAAGGTATTGAAAATGGACACCATAACCTTAACCCTTCTTGCTTAGATGTGTTTTGTTTGATTCAATAGCACGAATATTCATATCTTCTAATAATGCAAATGTGAGTTATCTATAATTGAGTCTTTGCTGTATGTTCCCCTTCAGAGATTGCAGATTCTTTCTGCTTATGGATGACTTAAACGATGTATATTGTCCCAGACAGTGAGAAAGAAACCTTCTTCTGCATGAATATTTAATTGTATTCTTTTTCTCTGTTACACAGTTGAAAATGTCCAGGTCTGAAGAGACCTCTGTCCTGTATATGTCTGAGGAGACTGAGTCAGTGCGTTGCGTAAGACACAGCCTACAGAGTTTTTTAGAAGCGCAGCATGAAGGCAGCGAAGACTTTATAACGACATTATGCCCATCCTGTTCTTAAATAGTTCTAAGACCACTCTGTCCTTCAGTTCTCTTGGCTGTAAGATGGTATCCAGCTGTTATTTTACCAAACTGAATTGCATTGCTTACCAACCGTGCTGTGGGAAGGGTTTTCTTCTTTGATTTCACTTGCAAATGGCGTGATATAAAGCTTATTGGCAAGCTACCCCAGGTGGTTTCGGAGGTTTTGTGGCTCTATCAATAAGTTAATTGAAGGCTGTGCCTCCTGCTAATAGGTCTAGCCAGGCCAACAGCCAACCGTCTGGCCCATCAGAGGACTAAGCCTGTCTGACTGTGGAGCTTGTGCTGCCTGTGGGGTGTCAGCAAGTGTAGACAGCGCCACTAGATCACTGTCAGACATTACAAACCTGCCAGTCCACAGGCCTGAACGGAGGACTAAAATGGCTCTAAAGCATCCACGCCTCAGATGAAATAGAAGATGACAAAGGCATACATTAATGAATAATGAGGCATAAAAAAATCTCTTGAAGCTGCACTGTCTGGACAGGTGACAGGTTAAGTGAATCCATGATTAGGTTTAATTAAAGCTGCCGTTTTGAAGTTGTTGTAATGAGTGAAGGTTGAGGTAAACGATGTACGTGCAAGATCAACAAATACATAAAAATCCCAAAAATATAAACGAGGGGGGCACCGTTAAACAAAAACAAGAACACAGCAATTAAGTAATAAATTAGCAAAGAACAATCAAAAGGGTTTGACTTAAGCACAAAAACAGGGTGTTTAATAGGAATACTACAAGACCAGAGTCAACAGGAAGCATACAGGCTGATCAGGGATGTGGCTAAAGATCAATACAACAACTGACTCACATGGAGACAAAAACAAATGGCTAGGTAAACAATGGAGAATGTGAGCCACAACATAGACCAGAAAACAGGTCGGAAAACACAAGGAACTCCAAAAGAAACAGGCATGTGACACTAGGAGAGTTGTAGCTAAACTTGCTAAGAGGTGCTTAGTATGCAAAGTAAAACATATTTTTTATTTATACTCCATTGTTTTCCATAATGACTTCTCTGTTTCTCTGAAAGTTTACATCACTGTATTCCTGCAAACGAAGATCATTTAACATTTCAATTATTCCCACTTATTAATCTAGAAATAATATATTAATCAGCCTAAATGTGGCCAGAGTTAATTTAAGATAAAATAAGTGAAATCATTTCAAAAATGTCTAAATTAACAATACAGCTCTGTAGACTGCAGCTCTAAATGAGCTGTAAGATTTTTTTAATGTGAAAGCTGACCTTTTAAAATACTTCTAAGGAACAGAATGGATAGAAGTGATTCAATTAGTCATGTTGCGCTGTGCGTTTTAACATCAGCTAATCTAACATGTCACCCTCAGTGTGATTTGCATGGAGTAGACGTTGTTTGGCTTGTCAGAACTCCAGCATGGTGGAAAAGCTACTGCTTACTGATGATGATAGCTGAAATAACTGCATGATCTTTTATTTCCAGCAACGTGGACACAGATGAGCTGTGTGGTAAGACCACATTTTTTAAAATGGTGAACTTAGTGATAATGAAACATGTTTGAACTAATTTGATTCAGTCTGTTAAACTTTTCATTTACATTTTGCCTGTGATCTCAGCTTAATATGTCTTTAAATTACCATGAAGCAAAGATAAGGACAACTGGGCATTTCAGATCCTTTGTAAATAGTTTAAGGGTTGATATTAATATTTGCATCACCCTGGTTAGATGTAGTTCTTATGGTTCTTATGTGTCATTCTTAGAATACTTCTCTCAGCATCTTGGAGAATATGAAAACGTTCTTGCTGCTTTAGAAGACTTGAACGTCTCTATATTAAAGGCTATGGACAAGACCAAAAAGGTGAGTGACCTGCTGAACCCTTTATACCGCCTCGGTAAATGTATATATTTAACCACATTTCTATTCTTAAGGTGTCTTGGATTGTCTGAAGTGTGCATTGTTTCTCCGCACCTTAATGTTCCCCATTCTCCACGCTGATGGACGTGTTTCTTCATTATGCCACACCAGTTCGCTTTGTTCCAGGCTCATGTTTGTGCTTTTTTTGTCGTTTGATCTTAATGGGAGGTTTGTGAGAAAGCCTTTATAATTTTACTGTCAAAGTCTCTTGTGAACAGATTGTCCCTGCATTTTAGAACATGTCTGTGAGGCTTTGTGTTTTTTTAACAATGTATTTTTTCTTACTTTAAAACTTAGTTTAGGACACCAAAGACCAACATCAAGAGGTTTTCATGGCTAGTACCAGCTATGACTAGTTTTCTTCATGTTTACTTGTCCATGCAATACTTGGCCTGAAAAGGCGTGACTGAATATTAAAGTCTTCCGCAATGTGCCCAAAACAGAGCAGAAATAAAATGCAGCGTTCAGCACTATTGCCTCCTTTTTAACTGAACATGCCTTAGCACATATAAAGAGTTCTGGAAGAAGGCCAGGAGAACATTTGTTATGCAATGCTTTGATATTTGGTTGTTTCTCTTATAACCTCAAAGGCACTGGGTAAATATAGACGCTAATACATAGTCTTATGCAAAAAACATCCCAAATTAATCTTCTTCTTTACAGAACCAACCTATTTGTGGAATTTTGCTTTATTTGCCGAGTTTAACATATAAGAATAAACATTAAAATGTATGTGCTATATCTTTTAAAAAGGCCACCTTTTGTATTGGTTTTCTCCAATCATTTTAATTCAGTGGGTCGGAGAGACCTATCAAGCAAAAGGCAATTATGGGCAAAGCATAGCTATAATGAAGAGCAAGTCTTACTAAGCATAACAGAGTCAAGAGCTTATAGTCAAGTTCTTTAGCTGACAAGTGTAGCTGGTTTTATTTTTCTCTTTAGCTTCGTCCTGTATCCAGACTTCTTGTTGGACAGTGTTGCACCTTCAGGCTTAATAGAGATGGCTCATGTGTCTGTCATCTCTCTGCCTAAAGTGGAAAAAAACTCTCTCCCTCTTTAAGGGGTCATCGTGTTAAAGCTGGATAATATGTTGGGTGAGCTGTTGACTGTTGACACAGCGAGGTCTATAACATCACTGGTGTAGAGTCTAGAGACAGTCTGCACACAAGATTGGGAGAAATCCTAAATCAAGAAAAGAGAGACTTGCTCCAAGAAATGTTGATAGGCTGTGATTTCAGCCAGAGGCTTTCTTACTAAGTATAAATACTGACTAAGGCACATGTCAAATGCAATTAATTTGTGTATTTATTTTGTGTATGTTCTGATTCAGTGCAGAAATAATAATCGTTTCTTAATATTTCAGAATGTTTATTTCATGTCTGAATTGTGTTAACTTCTTTTCACTTAGATATTCAGCTAAATGTATACAATGACCAGGATTGGATGTTTTCATGAACTTTACTTTTTATCTCACATACAGTACATGCATTTCAGGTGAATTAGAGGTGCTAAATGATGTGTGTAAATATCTGTGAATGACTGGCAAGCTGTCCAGGGTGTTTCTGTGCCTTTCACCCTGTGAGCCCTGGGTCAGGCTCCAGCACTCCTTTCAACCCTGGTTAGGATAAGCAGCTCAGATAATGGATGGATGGATTTGTGTTTTCCATAATATGGGCCCCTCATAGTGAATCTATTTGACGTCCATGGAAACAAATATACATTTGCACAATTATTATTAGAGTCAGTTCGCCATGACTCTTAATTACTTACTGGTGTGGAATTACTTCCACAACAATTACTCTTGTAATGGAAGAGTGGACATTACATTGCTAGACGTGAGGACCAGTTTTGATGAAGGTGTTCAGTACTGCTGGTACTGAAGTCAAAGTGAACGTTATTATCATCTATCTACATCTATACTCTTAGATCGAATGGTGTGGCTGCAGATTTTACAGAGTACAAAGGACACAAGAGTAAACATATATGAATGAACATATATAGACTAGAAGTAAAAATGTACAGTTTGGTACAAAGATGTGCAATGTGGTACAAGGTCAGTTTCAACATTCAAAAAATTGCAGCCAGATGGAAAACAACAATCCTGTAATGGCAGTCGTAAATGTGTGCTGGTGTAGTATAGCCTGTACAGCGAAGCCTGCCAGCCAAGCACAGTTTGGAATAAAAATGGAAATATATCAATTTAATGTCTCCTAAATATGCATCTCTCGTAGTTCTTTCTTGTAGCATCAAAGACGGTAACACAGCACACATAATAGCATGTCTGGGAGAGTAATTCGTTTCCAATATTTGCATGTTGATCTTCAAAAGACCAGTGAATCTTCTATCACTTTTAAAAGAATCTTTCTAAAATTCTATTAAAAGTGATGTTTTTTTTCTTTGATCTTCCCTCAGTGCTGTGGTGTTTACTGTCCTCAGTGATGCTGATATATGCATGCTCATTTATCTGTCTCACATCTGAGAAATGGCTCTTATTTGAGCTTATTATGAAATCAAGAAAGCCCCCCTAGCTGTCAGAGGAGAACACAGGTACCAAATGTTTTCCTCAGACCCTACAGAGGCACTTAACTGAGGCCAGTTGCTGCTTTGCTCACATCACAAATTGCTGAGGCACTGACTCTTGTGGAGCCACCATCTAATGCATGCCACTGAATCAGTTTAAAGCATTAAAGTACATTGATATTTTTATGAGATTAATCATGTTGTATATTAAGTGCAATATTTATATTACACTTTCTGTTAAAGCTGGCATGGTATGACTCACTGGTCAAAAGAGGAAAAGACTCCAATTCCAAATAAAACTGAATATTTATCTTATTATAGAGGATGAACCCAAGTGGGCCTAGTGCTTGCATCCTCATGCCTATATTTCCACAAAATAAATGTCTAAAGTTCTTCTACAGCAGCAACCACTACCACAACATTTACGCAGATGTAAGGTTTTCCAATACCACATTAAAAAAAAAAGCGTACACATCCATCTTAAAGTCAGCGTTTATTTTCAAGTCTAATGTATATAAAGCCAGTCCAGCCAATTAGAAGTTGGGAATGATGGTTGATGCCTTAGTACAACATTTTATAGGCTTGTTTTGTTCTTCTTGGATGTATTGTGATCTGCTTATGCCCAGCCTTTTTGTTCAGTGTGTGACGCTTTTAAAAGAAAATCAATCAATCAATCAGTTGTTTTCTCTCAGAAATACAGTGAGGGGAAGCCTCACTGGCAATGTAGCATTAAAATATTTACATAGAATTTAATGAGCTTCAAAAATATTTAAAAGGCCAAATAACAGCTAAAAAGGAAATTATCACAGCAAAGTAATAAAACAAAATAAAAAAATACAAATATATATGTATTAGAATGTAAGATTGTTGACATGTTTCATCAGAGGAAGAATAAAAGGAGACTGAAATATAAAAAGAATTACAGTTTTTATGTCATATGAATGCAATACAGCAGTGTTGAATCACATTATTAAAGGAGGAGAGCAGATAAAAAGACAGAAAGCCTTCTTTGGCCCGGCATTAAAGGGTTAAATGTTAGCTGTGGGAGATGCTGGGTATTTTAATGCTGTGTTCACACTTTGTCGTGCATATTTTTCAGCGGAAGTGTGACATTTTTGGGGCATGTTGTGAAAATCCAGTTCAGACGCTGAAACGGAGGAACAGCTGCTGCACACTAAAAAGGCAGTGAGGAGACTGACAACAGACGACTGCAATATCTACAATTCAATTATAGGAGTGATGTGGAGATTGCAGACTGGCGAGGATGCTTAGGGACCAGCAAAATTGACAATCATTCCTTCAAAGATAAACCTCTAAGCAGTGAAGCCAATTTTACACACTTATTTGGGGCTTTGAGATGAGTGATTACATGTTCAGTGACCTGCAGATTCATCATCACTAACCTTAGAGATGATTGGGAGAAACAAAGGAAGGTGTTTGAGTGAAATACTTTGTGCATGGTATAGGTTTTCGCAGCAGGTCATGGGTGTATGTTCGTGCCGTTAGTCATTTATTACCTGTGAAATCATCACAATGTGGTGCTGATTGAGCTGTGCCTGCATAGGAGAGCCAGCTGTGTTAGTCCGTGTGCAACCGCAGCTCTATGCCAGCAGATGTTTCTGCCTTTAATATTGTTAGCAAGATCACTGTCAGCTGTAAGGTAAAAGATAGAGTGTGCTAAATAAAGCTCTTTCTTCATTTTCCAATTTTTTTGGAAAATGACCGTTCACTGAAGCATTAAAACCTCTGTGTACCCTAATGACCAAAGGATGTGGACAGCCAATACTGTGAGTACTTTGCTGTGCCTTAATCAGCGATCTATTTGAATAGATTAAGACCACACAGGACTCTGGGGCAACTTCAAAGACCCCATCCTTTGTGTAACAAAATATATTTAAACTTGGTACCATACTGTTACTATTCTGTGCTGCTACAGACATCAACAAAGTACACAGACTCCCATTCGTTGGGCAATACAGTTATTTTCTATTCTCTCAAATGAAGGGCCATATCAAATCATTCACAGAGTTCAGCATTATGTGTTTGCCTTTGAATGCTTTTCTGTGGAGCCGCTTTGTTAAAATGCTGGCTTCACCCAGGACCATGGGGGAGATGTGATGTTTTCTGTTGGTTAAAAGGCTGCAGGTGATGGAGGTCTGGGCTGTGACTCATGGCTGGATTCTTAAAGGTCATCGCTCTGTCTCTGTCTCCCAAACCTGTTCAATCTGCTTTGACTTCTGCTCTCTGGATCTGTGAAAGAGCAATTGTACTAGATACAATCATGCTGAAATGTGAAGGAGCGGCGATTCTGTTTGCTGTCTCTGGATGAGCATCTTTAGCACATAATTAAAAATGGTTCAGCACATGGGTTCTTGGAAAAGTTATTTTTGTCTTAGTTTTGGATTTGTTATCCTTAAAATGAGTTCAGCAGAAAAAATCTAGATACATTTTGTCCTTTCCCCAAATGTTGGTGTCTGAAGTTTGCTTTCACTCTGGAGCCCATTTCACTGTTCTTACTTTACCTCACTAATTAGCACCAAGCAAACTTCATGACTAAAACATCATGACCTCAAACTGTATCACGTTGTTATGCAATTTCAAACAGACTTTCTTATGTGGATTCTGAGACTGGGTGAAATCTTAAAGACATTTGCAAAAATGGACAAAAGTTAGAGCACAATTCAGACTTCAACATACACAGATCAGTTATTTTAGCTTCTGATTATGCTAAATCTGGTCTTGTCTTAAGAATGATCTTTTATTGCAGACCTAGTCAGTGTTAATCACCTTGATTTTGCCTCGTTTGTAGCCCAAGAATACTTTGGTGGGACTGATTAGCTTGTTGATCTGCATGGCTACCAGATCAGACAAAATGAAGAACAATGATAAGCAAGGATATTTTTTCTTCAGTTATCCAGCCTTTAGAATACATTTACATTTAGTTCGTTCATTTCAGCCTCGTTTAATTTGCTTGTTTTCTTTTGTTTACGTATATCGTAAACAATCTAACTGCTGGGAATAGATAAAAAGAATTTGTGGATTTTTGTAGGGTTGAATATAACACAGCATAGTGTCATCAGTTTGCAAACAAATTTGCTAAATTGTTTCCTAAAGTGAAATTTGCCAGTAGCTGACAAAACTGAATGTCATTTTGTGAATGAAATAAGGCAATGGCTGAATGAAATGTGCTAACATCTCAATTATAAAAGTACTGAAAGCAAATTGGGAATACTTGTTGGCATCCCTCTGGAGCTGGTTATGATTAACCCTCTTGTCCTACAACACATTTGTAAGTGTGATGATTATTTATTACTTATTTCTTAAAAAAATAAAAAAATAAAAAATCCTTGACTTCTTTATGACTTGCGTTGTTCTCTATGGCTTATGTATTGTTGGGTTAGGTGTTGGATAATTATTATTCGACAGTTGTCGTATAGGTGCTCTGACTGCAGTGGTTAAATAGTTGACTTGGATTTAAGCTGTTTTTCCAGGTAAGAAACAGTCGTGGACTTCTTAAGCACTGATGTACGTCGCTCTGGATAAGAGCGTCAGCCAAATGCCGTAAATGTAAATGTAATTGATGAGCTAGAATAGAACACAATGAAACTGAGTCTCTCTAAACTCTCCCAATGTGTGTAAGCAATTACAGCCTGTAAACAAAAAACAAACTCTGCCAATATGACAGAATTATCCTGTAATGTGGAGTTATGTGGATTCCCAAGCCCCATGTAGACTGACACATTCCAGCATCCAATAACAAACACACAGCCTGCAAATAACAAACAGCGTTGAGGTCTGGTGACTCCCATTGAAACTCAATTACGAAGCAGCTCACCACTATTCTCATGACATGATTTTGATCTGGCATATGCATTTAATTGGAAGTCCTGATGCATGACCTCAGTGAGCACTGTGTTCCTTTGCATTCACACCCCTGATTGAAAAATATCCACAAGGGGCTTGAATACTTGGTACCAGGTGTTTTTGCTAATTTAATTCTAATGCATTCTGGCTGGCTCTCAATTAGGTGATTTGCTAGACTGGTGGGAGTCATCTTTGGATAACAATCATCGGGCTTCAGCTGATTCATTCAGAGCTCCAGCAGAGATCCATGAAATGACATGTAATTGTTCCAGACACATTGTTGTATAAAACTATGCAGGGATGATTGCAGGTACTCAAACTATTTCTTTATTTAAAGTTATTGTGTTTTGTGTGATGGATAAGGTCTTCTTCTTTGAAAACTGCCAGTGCATAACGAGAGGATTTTCTATTTTATCATCACCTGGTTCACAGGGAATAATGATAAAATCCCAGGCCTGCTGAAATGAATCTGACATGAGCCATAACGGGTCTAATAAGGTTTGTGATCAAAGCCGCTCTTGAGCCGCTCGGGGCTTGTTATCCGCAGTAACTGAAAGAGAGCTGTGCTTTATAAACTCTCTTTCTCTGATGCACAGGAATACCAGGAAGCCACGCACCTGGAGCAGTTTGTGACTCGTTTTCTGCTAAAGGAGACAACCAACCAGCTGCAGTCCCTCCAGAGCTCGCTGGAATGTGCCATGGAGACCACGGCTGAGCAAACCCGCCAGGAGAGGCAAGTCTAGTGTTACAACTGAAACTGCAACTACATAGCTGGAGTGGTTTTGGAAAGAATTTACATCAAACACACTCACACACACACACACACACACACACACACACACACACACACACACACACACACATACACGAGGAGGATGAGTGATTAGAATAATGGAAAATCATTTTATAATTATTATGCAATAAACATTGTGTTTATGTTTGTTCATCAGTTTAACACTTATCTTCACATTGTCAAAAAGAGACAAAAAAATTTATTTAAAAAAAATCTATTAAAAATGACACTAAACTGTTATTTGTTCTGATCACCAAGCTAATTTACATGGTCAGTCATTTACAGTATTTACAGTATTTACATTTACAGTATTTAAATGTAAATACTGTCATCATCATGATTTATCTAAAACATTTAAATTCAACATATTAAACACAAAAAAGGAAACAAACACAACACAAAGGATGGCCAGATAGGCCACAAAAGGAAATATCCTGGTAATCCTAGGAATTATTTATATTTTATGTTATACTTTAATTCCATGTTTAAGGTAGGACTCAGGAAGGGTATGACAGCATTGCTAAAGCAGTGAACTTCCCAGGAGCTCTGCAGGCTCCCTCATTATCAAACAGTAGTTCAGAACTGTTAATAGTATTTTTAGCACTGACTACTGAACCAAACGGTCAAGAGGGGAAGTAAGAACCCAGTGGCCACTCCAACAAAGTTGCAAAGATCTTGTTCTGAGATCAGTGACCCTGACTGAAGGACAACCATCTCTACTGCGCTCTATCAATCTTGACTGTGTGGTCGAGTGAGTAGACAGAAGTCTCTTCTGAGTAAAAGACATTTGACAGCCCACCTGAGGTTTGTCAAGCTGCACTTTAGTGCACTGTGAGACTGAAGAGAAAAAGATTCTCTGGTCTGATAAGACAAAGTTGAACTCTTTGGCCCAAATGGAAATCCCTATAGTGAAAATGGTGGTGGAAGAATCGATGATGACACTTATCAGTGGCAGAATCAGAATTGCTTTATTGACAAGTGTGGTGCTTGAAAGTCTGGGAATTGTCCATGTCTAATCATTTCCACTGATAAATAAATGGCCTGGGTGTAATATGTTTGTCTCATTTGTTTCTCTTGATCTATGTTTCGAACAGGTCACATTTATGCACTTAAGGACAAGTCAGTGTCCTTCAGCGTCCTTTACTGTCCTTCAGTGGCCCAAGAAAAGGCCAGACTTAAAAGCATGCAGGAGCAACTCTCTAACGATTAGGTCACCAGCTGCCCCAAATAGGCATACCCAAAAATGCTAACACTAACACTAATACTAACAAATGTACTGAGAAATAGAAATAGAGACGGATCTATTGAGCTGCACTGACGAAACATGCTTGGATGATTGGGCCACTGTGTATTTTTGTGGTACTTTTTGTACAAAAAGCCATTTGAGTGCACCATTTATGACCACTGTGTCAGGCATCAGACATAAGGCTTTAGGTCTTGAGCAAAAACTGTTATTACTCAGCTCTCAGTCAGGTGCAAATCTGACAAAATGGTCTTGGTAATAAAGTCTAAGTGACCATAAACACCATGGACTCGGCTGGCAAAGTTCACAGTTCTTCCTTGAATGAAGAATTGCTATGTTTAGTACACTTGTTTGGACAAATCGAAGATGACAGTATACTTCCAACACAAACCTACTGAGCTGCACGTTTATTATGTTCATTTTGTTTTGACAGGAACTGAGATTGAAGTCACACACTGTCACTGTGTTTGCTCATGCATCCAGTGCTTCAGTGTAAATACCCTAGTCCCACTAGTCCCCCCCCCACACCCATGTGTTGGGGTGGTGGTGGCCTAGTGGTAGAATACTTGCCTCCGAACCAAAAGGTCACAGGTTCGAATCCTACCTTCAGCACCACC
>JBBJLR010110834.1:0-21923 GCA_037577145.1 Brachypetersius gabonensis | reverse complement strand
GAAAAATATATCTCTCACTCTAAATGTGAAACTCCACAGTTAGATGGGGCTCGGCGACCCCTTTCCAACGACCCCTCGAAAACGGTTAAAAGCTAAAAACCATTCACCTCGGACAAAAGTAATGGGACACCGGAACAAGGTGAACAGATTTCGGGTCGTTGGAAAGAGTGCGAGATCTAAATAAATAATTCCATGAAATGAACATGGTTTACGAGTTATGACTCAAGTCTCAGACTCGAGTCCCCATCTCTGCCTTGACCTCAGCGAACCCTACTTTAACAGAATTTTTTTATTTTTACTAACTATAATTTTAGTTGCACATACATCCATATAAATACATTTTGATGTGAGTTATTCGGTTCCAATTGAGGATTGTGTTATATTTGTTAGTACTGGGGCTTTTAGAACATTTGTACAGTTATCTGCATTATTCCAGTAAAACAAACAACATGAACTAACTTGCAAATATGAAGGCTTACGTGTAATAAATTCAGTTTATAGTTCAACTTAAAGTAAATTAGTAAATTGATGGTTTGTTAAAGAACTGCAGAGGGAATAGAAGAAGTCCAAGCATGAAGGTTACTCAAAATAGTTGAAAAGTAAAAAGCTTTTATTTTACAGCCATATTCCAATTGGACACAATGCCATTAACGACCCATTCATCTGATGTGTGTGTGAATAGGCTTTTACAAGTATAATTAACATTTGCACAATAGAAAGGTCCATCGATTCAAGGAATATTCCAAGAACCTCTACGAGTACCTATAAAATATTTTTTCCAAAAACTTCTTTAAAGAACCTGCTTGCAGCAGCTCCACTCAATGGAAGAATGCAAATGATCAGACCAGTAAAAGATACTGGTGACTATTAGATCTGCATAGAATAAACCAGTTTTAAATGTCAATCTGTGTACAGTTCAGCTGCAGGTTAAAGATCAGTGTTATTTCTCCAGATGAATTTCTGCAGCTCTTCGCTCTTAAATCGCCAAATTTTTGTCATGCTGTTTCCTACGCGTTTCTGACTGATGGTGACGTGCAGGCAGAGAACGTATTCAAATGATGACAAGGATAATCATGAAACCATGATGCAGAAGTTTAATGAGCGTTTCAGCCTCCGAAGAGATGTGATAAATTTCATCAGCGGTGTCGGGGAGAAGGAGAGACAGAGGAGGCGTTTGTGAGGGGACTCTACGAGCTCTCTGAACACTGCCATTTTGGCGAATTGAAAGACAAATATATAAGGGACAGAATATTGATAGGTTTGAGAGACAAATCTCTGTCAGAAAAGCTGCAGTTACAGTGATTCACCCGAATGCACAATGGGTGCTGAGGAAGAGGGTCCACCCATGGTTCTATGTGAGCCGACTTCTGAGCAGCTACCTCTCCCGGCGTGGGGGCTACTGCGCACATTTCCAGTACCCCACATGTTTCACCCAAGACCACACGCTGTGGACGTTTAATAAAGAAACCATTACGCTACCAGTCATAAAGCAGTCCAATAGACAATGCCTTTATCGAGCAGTCTATACTTGCAGTCTATTGTTCTAAATTAATATATTACAAGGATTCCTTAGCTGAAAAAAAAGTTTTGAATAAAGTTTATGTTTGAAATCTTAGCAGTAGTGCAATCCATTCTTTTGTGTTGCATATTTTGTTAGTGTAAAGTGTGATAATGGTCTTGTGTTTAGTGAAAAGTTTTCTGATTGGTGTATGGACATGCGCATGAGTGATGTTCAGTAAACTGGTGGTTGTCCAGTGTTTTATAACATTGATTCCAGCTCTTCTCCTGCACTGTGGATAAGTTTATTAATAATGGGGCCGTTTAGGAAATATTTCAGACTTTTGTTACCAGAGGTGTAAAGAGTACCTGAAAACCAGACTTGAGTAAAAGTACAGATACTTTATTGTACAAACGACTCAATTACAAGTTACAAGTCACCGATTTCAATAAGTAAACTTGAGTAAAAGCGGCAATGCATTTAGCGGCAAAGCGACTTTCCTTCCCTAAGGGAACAGTCTCCCTGGAGCAACTTGGGGTTAAGGGTCTTGCTCAGGGACCCAGTGGTGGTATGCTGAAGGTAGGATTCGAACCCACAACCTCTTGATCTGGAGGCAAATACCCTACCAACTGAGCTACCTCCTCATTATCTGCATAAAGGTTAACTTTATGTTCTTTGCCCAATCGATTAATACCATGAACGGATGATAATGATTTGAGTTTAATAGACAGTGACTCTATGACTAATGCAAACGCTTTTGGTGATGAGTAAAGCTGCCGAGTCCAAGGTATTTCCATTCAAATGCCTTCTTTGCATCCAAGGAGACAACCACCTCAGGAGTCACTGATGATGTAGAGGAATGGATTATCCTCAATGGTTTTCTAATATCAGTAAAGGATATTACTGGTATTACGGTATTAGAAATCCTCATAAATCAAGTCTAATCAGGTGAGATTATGTCTTCCATAATGGTGTCTATTCTAGGTGCAAGGATTTTGGTATCTAGATGCAAATATTTTAACATCAGCATTCAGGAATGTGATAGGTCTATATGAACCACATTCCAGTGTGTCTTTTCCATGGCTTTCAGCAATAGCATGATAGTCGCTTCTGTAAGAGTCTGTGGCAAAGTTCCCTGGTCAAGGGAATGATTAAGCATTTCCAGAAGGAGTGGGGCTAATCTGGATGATTTTTTAAATAGAATTCAATGGGTTGGCCATCTGGGCCAGAGGATTTGCCTTTTTTCTTTCACTGTTATTGAATCTAAGATATCCTTAGTCTGTAAGGCTTCATCTAAACAATCTCTCATGTTGAGGTTAAAATTTGGCCATCAAAAAAGTCTATCATGGGCAAATCGTCATCTGGGGATTCTGAGTTATAAACATAAAGGAGTTTTAAAAAAAAGGCATTGATTTCAATAGGGTTGATTGTTGGTTCATCTGAAGGTTTGCAGATTTGTGAGGTGAGTCGGGAGGCATTTTTACTTTTCAGTTGATGAACTAGAAGACAGACCATTTTTTCACCAGGCTCATATATATCGGCATGTGACCGAATTTCCTGTTGATAATAAGTTATATAAGGTCTGTTCATTTGGGGGTGATATTAAGTTCTTATAATCTAGATCCGTTAGAGCTTGGACAATTTCAATCTGTTCCTCCTCTTATTATGTGATATAGTGTAAGATATAATTTCTCCTCTGATTACCAATTTAAGCATTTCCCACAGCACAGATGGTGAAATTTAATCTGATTTGTTGAATAGTATAGCATCATTTATTGCCTTAGATATCAAATGGCAAAAGTTTTCATCAGCAAGTAATGAGGTGATTAGTCTCCAAGGGGGGGCGCTACGAATAAATAAGAGAAAATGACATATCCAGTATAAGGGGTGCATGATCTGACTCTATTATTGCAGAGTATTTAGTATTCCGGGACGAGGGGCGAAGCCTTTTGTCTATAAAGAAATAATCTATTCTAAAGTAGGATTGAAGGACTTGCGAAAAATAAGAAAACTTTTTGCTGCCCGGAAAAAGGAAACACCATGGATCTAAAGAGCCTTTCTGGGACATTAAACTAGCTAATGTTTTGGCCATTTTAGATGGGGATGATATATTGCTACTTAATCGATCAAAGAGTGGATCCATCACATCGTTCAAATGGTAACGGTATTTATTTAGATCTGGTAGTAAAGAAATAACTTTGTTAATATATGCTACATCATCCCAATTTGGGGCATACATATTAACATAAGCCAGTGCACCATTGGGAGTGAGAGCGATGATACCATGGTATAACAGACGAGCTGTACCTCTGGAATTAGTGTTGAAATTGCAGTGGAAAATGTGACCAACCCATGACTTTTTAAGAGTTCTGATGTTTTAATGAACAAATACTGTGGCTCTTTTTATAAAACCACCTAAACCCTTCACATTCCAACTAATAAGCCTAACTCCAGTTCCCATCATCTCAACTCTGTAGAAATAACCATTGCCCATCAGTTAGTGTAACCAACCACATTACACTATAACTAACAAATAAATAAACACACTAAAAACAAACCATAATACAATAAACTCTTAGGGTGTTCCAAGAACAAAGGATTCTCCATTAAATCTTTGATCTGAGAAGGTTCTGGTGTTTCCACTCTGTGTGATCTGAGAGGGTTCTTGTGTGGGATTAACTTCATCTGTCCTGTCACCATTCCTCTTTACCCTCTACTCTGGTACAGGTCTCAGTCATGTCACTTGCAGAAATTCTCTGATGACTCTGTCATTGTGGGCTGTATCAAGGATGGACGGAAGAATGAATATGAGAGTGTGGTGGACAGCTTTGTTTAGTGGTGTTAGCTAAACATCACAAAGACAAAGGAACTGTTGGTGGACGTTAAGAAGCAGACTCCTCCTCCTACCCCTGTCACCATCAGGAGGACTCATGTTATGGTGGTTGGGGGCCACAGGTACCTGGGGGTACATACTGACTGCAAACTGGACTGGTCCAGGAACATCTACATTGTCTTTACGAAAGGGTAGAGCTGATTTTAACTACTGAGGAGGCTCAGGTCTTTCAGTGCTTCAATGAAGGACCTTCAATGCTTACCGTGTTCTATCACTCTGTGGTAGAGAGGAGCTGTGTTTCTTGCAGTTGTGGCCTGGGGGACGGTGTGTGGGGACGGCGCATGGGGTGGGGACGGTACCTTGCTCAGGGGTACTTCACATATGCTTAGCAGTCTATGACTGAATGTTATTGAATGTTAATCTCATACTCTCGTCATGTCCCTCGTCATCATTTTTATTGCTTTTATTTTTATTTTTACTTTCATGAACCATTTTGCATCTGCTGTTACAGTGCACTAAAGCAATGCTTGTGTTACACTGTTGTTTTCCTCATAATACTGTTCATGTCATTTTGCTGCAGGAAAAATACAGTTCTTTCTTATTTTACTTTATTCTGTCTTTAACTAAGAGCCTCTGAATCACACAGACTCTAAATCGGTGTTTTGTTGTGTAGTTCCTGGACTGTGTGAACAGTAACCCAGAGCTCAAAAATATCAATCAACCTTTAATGTTTTATGTTTTGGAAATACATTAACAGAGGCCTTAATTCACGACCCCCCAGCATTTACAGTGAAATAAATAAAACCAGAAATGGAAAAAAAAATTATATATGTATATATATATATTAAAATCTGAACATAAAATATAAAGACTGAATAAGTAGAAAAATTATATAACAGAGTTACAAATTTATTCTGAAGCTCTGACGCCCCTCCAGCACGAATGCCGTGACACGCCCTGAGCTTCTCTATGTGAAAGTGAAAGTAAAGAACCTACAGCACATACGGTCCTCACGTCTCCCCAGGTAAGCTTTCATTTCTCCTTGTGTCGTGTCTGCTTTTTTTTTTTAAATTTCTCCTCAATTCAACCGTCCCAAACTACGATCATTAGTTTGTACTTTTGTAGATTATTTTCTCCTTGTGACGCATTTGATCGAGCTGGAAGTTTCTACAGTGATAAACAACATGGCGACCAAAGATCAGCTATTTTTACTCTAGTTGACGTAATATTGTGCTTATTATGAATATCAAGGAAAAATAACATTCAAGCGCTCTTGGGAACCATCTGGTGGTCACAGGGGTCCTAAAAGGTTCAAATGTGTTGAATTCTGTATCAGTTTAGTCAGTGTGAATTACCCCTCCATAATTCGGGGGTACTGCCTTTGTAAGTGTTAAGAAACACACCCCCGTCCCCCAACTGCTATTTTTGTCTCTTGAGAGGCGTCTGGGTCTTGATTGGGGGGTACAGTATCCCCGAACCAGTTCATAATTCGAACCATGAGTTTAGTGCGTCAGTGAGTCTTAGATACTTACTGTGATTATTACAACATTTTGTGGTCAGACTTGGGAACTGCAGTAAGAACAGAGAGGCGCTTCAATGCAGCGCTCCACAGCTCTCCTCAGACACCCGCCACCCCTGGACGTGACATTCTGCTTTCAAGTTCAGAAATCACAATCGCAGTCTGTCACCTGTTCAAATTCATGAACAGAAATCTAGCATAAACAAAAAAGCCAAGTTTAACACACATACCCTCCCACATATGAGAAATTTAGCATATCCAGTCCACCTGATGTTCAAGCGTTTGTGTCACGTGGTGACTTTGAGTGTGGAGTAACTTGTGATCACAAAAAGACCTCCCCCAGACTATGCATGCACACACCAGAGACCAAAACAGACTTCAACGGATTTGGTAAGCAAAGGCACATGGAGAATGTAAACAGCAGCAAACAAGAAAACGGTCAGATTACACAACGTTTTATAGTGTGAGAATGAAATGGAGAAACAAACAAGGACAGAAGGAACATGCACACTCTGATAGTTATTTGTTTGTTTGTTTGTTCATTTATTTGATTAGCGTAAAGGAACATCAGTGGAGTTCAAATTTTCTTTCCCTGTTTCATTTGACCTTTACACTGAAGATCTTCCAGGCTGGATTATGGCAGAAAAGAAACCCCAGGCTGCAGAAGACAGTTCTGACAGTGATGACAGCATGGAGGGACGCCCTAATTTCTCTGGGGAGGAGAGGTGAGTGTAAACACTGATTTACTGACTGCATTCGAGATGAGGTGAAGACCATAACTACCTACATGTTTGTGTTCATGACAGTGAACTCCCTGAGAATCTCCTGCAGAACAGCAATGAGTTTTTACGACGTTATGAAGAACATCAGCCTGAACTACAGAAAATCATCGACCAGCTGCGTAAGAACACTGTGGAGTTTCTAGATGAGTATGGAAAAGCAACTACAATGAGTAGAAAAGGAAAGATAACAGCAGCAGGAGCAGCAGGAGCAGGAGTAGGACTTGCTATTGCTCTGGCTCCCTTTACTCTTGGTTTATCCCTGGCTGTAGGAGCAGGTGTGGCCGCTGTGGGAGTAAGTACTGGTGGAGCAGTGAGCTACGAAGGTGAGAGAAAGAAAAAAGCAGAAGAGAAGAAAGTTCAGGAGGAGGTTGAGAAGGCACTAGAGAAATTCAACACTACAATCAAGACAGTGATTAAACACCTACAAAACATCTGCAACAATCTGGAGAAGATCCTGGAGCACCAAGATGATGAACAATCTGCTCTGATCAAAAGTGAGGCGGAAAACCTGAGAAGACAAGGAGACGCTCTATCACAGCTCGCTAAACTCCTCAGTGTAGAAGACTTGCGGCGAATGCTACAGCACGGAATGAGGACTTTAAACATGGCAGAAAACATAGACCCGTTAACTGCAAGTCTTCTCGCTATCTTTTATTTCCTTTTTATTTTTGAAGATAACAGAACACTTAGAGACATCGCTAAACTGAAGGAACAGTTCACAGTGCCAGAGTATCAGCTGGAATCAGAAACGGGTCGTTTCATTTGCAAGATGAGAAAAACGATTGTTCACTTGCAGAAAACCTTAGATGAAACCACTCTTTCAAAAACAGAGGTGCAGAAGGTACTTATTCCCAACCTCAATGAGTATTTCAGGCTGCAGAGAGGATCTTACAGTCTGTAAAAAAGGGACTGAAATGGGTTAGGGTTCGTTTGTTTCTTTAATCTGGACCATTACCCTGCATTTTAGACCTTTAATCTAAAAAATGTAAACTATGAAAAAAAACCAATTTTTTTTTTTAATATGGGTTTTTCACAATTCACAATGCTCTTGGAGCGTAATTCCCACAAATGATTTTAAGCAGGGGGTTTACTGCTTTCAGCGCTCCAGAACATCAGCCATGGAAGAAAACGGGCATGCCTTTGGCTTTGTCCTGTTACCTTCTGGGAGCTCAATTATTTTCACCTGCCCTTCCCTTCTGTTTCTCTCATACAAATCTGTGATTTTCCTAAACAAAGTGCATTCTGTGACAGTTCAATATGGAACATGTCTTTTCTCTTTCAAATATGGAACAATTGATTTTATATTAGATTTTTATGACTGTATGTATGTTATGCTCACAAGAGGTTATCATAGATTTTCTCTTTCTTTTTGAACAGAAACAGAGAAATGTGGGTGCCTTGTTAGTGCAGAGTGAGATTAATCTGTCTTCTGCAGAAATATTCTAATGAATTCTAATAAAAGTGTGGTGGGCGGCTTTGCGGAGTGGTGTTAGCTAAACTATATATAACTAAACATCACAAAGCCAAAGAAACTGGTGGTGGACTTTAGGAAGCAGACCTCTCACCCCCTCACCATTAGGAGGACTGTTGTCAAGGTGGTTTGGGGACTATAGGCAGGGTCGGACTGACCATCTGGAGTATCGGGCATTTTCTCAGTGGGCCGAGGTGGTATTTGGGACAACACCTTTTATTCATTTATTTATTTGTTCATTGGTCTGACTGGCCCCCAAGACTCATAGATTGGCGGCCCAGTTGACACTTTAAACACCACCCACTTTCTTTTTGGTCCCTGTGCTGGTGTAACTCATTCACCAAAAAAGTCATTGACCACTGACCCATGAAACACTCGATTATTTTCTTTACTGACTCCCAATCGTATCATATCATATTTCATATCATATATCATATATCTGTGCTATCTTGGGACAGTTGCAGCTGTATAAACTTCAAGGGAGCACTTTTCAACAGGGTAGCAGGAATCATCAGAACGCCCTGCTTCATGCTAGCATTTCTCTCTACTTATCTTGGCTCTTTTCATTTAAATAAAATATATTTTTCTCAAATTATATGCATATTATTTGCCTATTAGCCATCGTTATCAGTCTTAAACTGATGGTAGCATTTAAATTCATTTTTAAAAATACAATATATTTTTCTCTGCTTATGCATATTATTTGTCTATTTCTCATCATTATCAGTGTTATAAACTTATGTACATTGTTTTAAACTGCACCTTATAGACAGAGTTAGATCTATACTTGTTCTTGCTGATGCATTTTTTCCCTCAGCATATTAGGTCATAATTTTTGATTGTCATTACTGCACACGAACAGCAGTGTTGGTTATTTATTCGCTTATGTGCCAAAATTCACGTACTATTTAAAAGACATTTACAGCTAAAATGTATGTGGTTAATTTAGATGAATTAAACAAAGAGCTTGTGTCACAGTTCCTAACTGCGACCACTGGGGGTCGCTGCTGAACTATGGACTTTCCCAGCTCTCACGATCACTGCCTTCACACACACCTGATCTTTACCGCTCCCTGATTCCCTCACACCTGAACTGTGTTCAGTTATCATGTCTCTGTCTTGCCATTGGTACTTAGTTTTTTACCTGATGTATTTAGGTTGACCTGTTTTGTTAATCATCATCCAGACATACTTTTCACTACCCAGCGCACTGTCTTTATGACTTTCAGTCTCCCAGGTTGTTGTCCTTCTCCTCCTGTTTTCCCCTCACCTTATTTGTATTTTATTTTCCTTCTATTAAACCACCTAAAATGCAACTCTGCAGCAGTGTCTTTTCCTCTCTGCCGGGACAAGACCCCATTGTGACAGCTTGTAATGAATTAGATTAATTTTTTAATCGTGTGACACCCCTAAAAGTTACAGACATTTTTGCTGCAGGGCCTTCATTAGCCTGTGATGTTAGCGGTGGTGGCAGTGAACCTCCGGTAAGCTAGCTGCATTCAGAACAGTTAGGCAAAGTTATGAGTAAAGAAACGCATTAACAACCATTAGTAAATCTGTACCATTCTAGACAGTTAGTGGTTCTATATAAACTAGCTGTTTGCAAAGTTATGGTGAAAACACACCAATAAAACAATGGTTTTACGGCCACGCTACTTTGTCTTGTTACATTTATGAACGCAGGTGAAACGGGCTAATAATATCGTCAGTGTTACCGCTAGGAGAAGGGTTGTTGAACACATTGTGTGCACTGGCTAAAACCATAGACCTTTAAGTTGGTTCTTTGTCTTCCATGCTGAACTAAATAATCTAATTAAAAGTGAGAATATCCTTTTTGTAACCACCATTTATCAACACTAACAGTGAGACAGCAGTTAGCTATTATTGGTTGAGGGGTGAAGGCAACTTTTGGGCATGGTGTTAAAGGTAGTTTTCTGTAGGTATTTGTGAACAATATAAAGATAAGAAAGACATCCACAATTTTTAAAAAGTCTCTCTCTGTCACACAGTCTCACACAAACAGTATCCCCTCTTTTTTCCCCAAATATTCATTAAAAGATTCAGCTGCATCATTTCTGACTGGGTAAGTTCATCTATCCATCCATCCACCCACCCACCCATTATCTCCTGTTTAAACGGAATCGGATCATGGGGGCAACAGTCTAAGCAGGGAAACCCAGACCTCCCTCTCCCCGGCCACTTCGTCCAGCTCTTTCAGGGGGATCCTGAGGCGTTCCCAGGCCAGCCAAGAGACATGGTCTCTCCGGCGTGTCCTAGATCTTCCCCAAGGTCTCGTTCAGGTGGAGGTAGATCAAAATGAAAGTAGCTTCTTAACCAGATGCCCGAGCCACCTCATCTGGCTCCTCTCGATGTGGAAGGGCAGAGCTCCTCCCAGATGACTGAGCTTCTCACCCTATCTCCAAGGGAGAGCCCAGCACTTGCCGCATCACTGCTGGCGCTGCACCAATCCATCTGTTGATCTCCTGCTCCATCCTTCCCTCACTCGTGAACAAGACCCAGAACTCCTCCACTTGGGGAAGGATCTCATCCCCGACCCAGAGAGAGCACGGCTGAGGACCATGGTCTCGGATTTGGAGGTGCTGATCCCCATCCCAGACGCTTCACAATTGGCTGCGAATTGCTCCAGTGAGAGCTGAAGGTCACGGCCTGATGAAGCCAACAGTACCACATCATCTGCAAAAAGCAGAGACCTGATCCTGAGGTCACCAAACCAGACCCCCTCAACACCCTTGCTGCGTCTATAAATTCTCTCCATTAAAGTTATGAACAGTGTTGGATTCCAACCCTCACAGAGAACGAGTCTGACTTCCTGCGGACTATGCGGACCAAGCTCTGGCACAAGCCTTATTAAGGTGTCCAGCACTCTGTTTTCCCAGAGCACTCCCCAAAAGGAGTCCCTGAGGGACACGATCAAATGCCTTTTCCACATACACAAAACACATGTAGACAGGTTGGGCAAACTGTGATGCACCCTCCAGGACCCTACTAAGAGTATAGAGCTGGGCCACCGTTCCACATCCAGGACAAAAACCACACTGCTCCTGAATCCGAGATTCGACTATCCGACAGGCAATCCTCTCCAGCACCCCTGAATAAACCTTCACAGGGAGGCTGAAGAGTGTTATCCCCCTTTAGTTGGAACACACACTCCGGTTGACTTTCTTAACGAGGGGGACCACCACCCCAGTCTGGCAATCCAGAGGCACTGCCCCCGATGTCCACGCAATATTGCAGATGCGTGTCAGCCAAGACAGCCCCACAACATCAAGAGCCTTAAGGAATTTAGGGTGATGGGAGAGTCCACCCCCAAGTCCCCAGACTTTGCTCCCTCAGTGGGACACATGTTGGTGGGATTGAGGAGGTCTTCAAAGTATTCCTTCCACCGACCTACAATGTCCTGACCTGGATATCTGCTTTAATTGTTATTAAACCTTGTGCTAGTATGGGTATATTTTATCTTGAGATTCTATAAATTAGTTAATCTTAACCTACCCATTTCTCTCTTCATTCTTTATAGTCACAAAGCATATTGCAGCTGTTTTATAGTGCAGGTTGTCGGATCTGAGTTTTTTTTGCAGTGGTAAAGAGCACTTCACCATTTGCGGTGACTTTGTTTTGCCGTGTTTGTGTGGGGTTTTTTTTGTGAATCACTTCTTTTTCACCTAGTGAATTTACCCGTTTTATCGTTCATATTTTATCCCTGGCAACCATTGCTTCTCCGAGTGTTATTTCTTTCTTTTTTTTTTTCCTGGAAAAATCAATAAATCAATGAATGCGTTACAACCTTGCATTAATAATACACACACACACACACACACACACACACACACACACACACACACACACACACACACACATATATATATATATATATATTCTCAAAAGCCTCTAAATGTCATTTCCATCAAAAATGAGATAATGATGTTGAGTGAATGCTCTCCACATGTAGTATATGTGCATGAATTATTAATTACCACTCTCCGCCCTCTCTGCAATATCGCTATGTTGGCAAAAAAAACCCTCAAAAAAATATATTGCTATGTTTGCAAAAAAAAAAGCCTCCGAGAACCAATCAGAACGCAAGATCGAATCATATGACACCGCTCTGATGAATCGTCTTTTTTATGGAGTGCGCGTGTATGAGAGAGAGAGAGCATGTTAGAAAAAGAGAGAGAGAACGTGTCTGTATGAGCGAGCAAGAGAGAGAGCGTGTGACAAAAACAGTAAAAGTGCGTGTGTGTGAGAGAGAGTTCTGATGAAGATTTTTCATCAGAATGTTTTGCACTGTTCTCTCATAGAGATTTTTATCAACCTAAACCTTTTAAAATCTGCTTATGTTTTTATATAATTTTGTCATGCACGTTTATAGTATGAAACACTTTAATACTTCATGTGTTTTGTTTTGGTTAGTTTTGTTTGTGTATTGTCTTCGGTGTGTATTGTGTATGGGGTGTGAACGCTCATGAGCACAGGTGCCATCCAAAAATGGGTATAGATGTATGAATGGACCTATCCCCCCACCCCACCACCAAAACACCCCTTTGCTTATGTGCCATCATCATTTTCAATGCTTCCAGTTCCATCTTTGGTGATTTAGCAACTCTTTCCTATATCTGTGTGAAGACACGGATTTAGAGGTTTTTGAAAAAACAAGGATCTGGATTTAGCTGCTTTTGACGCAAAAAAATATTTGTTTAAAAGCAGTAAATCGGCTGAAGATTGATTTCTTAAAATAATAAATTTTTTCACCAACTGATAACCTCATCATTACCTTTAAAATTCAGTTTCTGAGTTTGAACATAGGGGCCTGATAGAAAATGCTCTTTTTTTGGACACTGATTTATCTGCGCTATCTTGCATTAGGCACATTAGTTTATGGTGACTAATATCTTAAAAACACTTTTAATTGCTACTTTCGACTTATACATGTACTTGTTTCCTACATGGTGTCTTCAGTGCACAGTTCAAGGGTATATGAGTGTATGTTAGTGGTGGGCGGATCAATCTAATATCGATATCGATGTATCGATAATATCGGTACGACATTGGTATTGGTAATGATCAATACCTGTGTAATGGGATTGATACTTTAGTGCTGATGCTTTCAACTGTCTCTCCAGTCACAGCATGGAGCGCCATACTCTGCTCTTCCTACACCCCGCCTGTATTTTGATGATGTAAAATCAAGTGACTCAGTAGTGCGAAATATATATATATTGAAATATTTGTGCTAAATTACACGAACCTATAACTGAATTATTTTGTAACATAAATATTAACAAAAATTCAGCAACATTTCCGTAAAAAAATACCTATAAATGTTTCAGTATTGTAAAGAGAAAGAAAGTGCGTCTTGGGATGATGAAATACTGCTGTACTCTGCTGTACTTTGCTGCTGGTTTATCTTTACTTTTTCTTTAAGGCTAATGAGTTTAAATGAAATTAATGTGTTTTGGGGGTATATTTGGGGTTTAGATAATGAAAATGGGCATATTAAGACATTTGTTTTACCACAACACAAAACACATTTTCACTCTTGGAACATAACCACCCGAGAAGCAGAGGTTACTGTATAAGCATATGAAAAAAAAACACCCCCTGACCCCAACAGACCCGAACCCCCCACTTCCTACAGAGACCTTCTGAGAATATTTCTCAAGGCTTTGGGGTTTTTTTTTTTTAGCACTTTATTTATTGTATTTTTTCAAAGCCTGAAAAAAGTACACTGAAGGGAAGAAATGTTATTTTATTTTTGTATTGAAGTTTCAAGTGATCATTCTGTGTACTTTCTTTATTTAAGAAAAACTGTTTTGTTATTGTTATTCTGAATATATAGTGTTTTCTATTTATAACTTTGCCCAAATTCTGTTCTTAATTAATAATCCATGGGGGAAAACACTTAAAGGTCATGCAGATTCATTCAGATTTAGCAATCTGGTGGCATCCATCTTTAAAAAGTATCGATATTGGTAGTGGTGATACTAACCCTGTATTTACATGGTGTCTGAAGCTATGACACACCAGCACTGTCCAGAATCATCACAAGCTGGAAGCATGGCATGATTTGAAGTAGCTTGTGTCCTGCTTCAAGGTGTCCTACTTCATATTTCTCAAAAAAATATATTTTTCTGATTATATGTATTACTTACCCATTAATCATCATTGTCAGTGTTAAAAATTGTATGAGATGTATAAACATAAAGGGAGCCCTTTTTTAATGTGATAGCATAATTCATCAGAACAACAGAACAATTATATTAGGGGGTGATGTATGAGAGAAACACGCGAGATGCCGAGTGCAGGAGAGTTCAAGTTGGAGTTTATTTCTTGAGATTATTGGGAGTGTTATCATGTATGGGAAGTTTAATCATGTATGTTTGGGTTAGGTTTAGTGGGTGTATTGTTTAGGGTTATTGTTTAGTATGATTGCTTTGTGTCTAGTGTTTGTATGTTATCCCCCATGTCTTTACATTGGTCTGATCAGCCATTGTATATAGGTGTCCTTTTGTGTTTGTAGTTGAGTTTTTTTTTGGGTAATCACAAGCTCTGTTGTGGAGCTCTTTCTTTTTGACCCCTTCCTCATGGGCCCGAGGATTCTTCTTTTGGGGGTTATGGAGCTTTGTTTTTATCTTGCGAGAAATAAATTTGCTCTTTGATACATACCTGTGTATCCTCTTTGCCTGCTGGCTCGCGACACCATCACAGTAAACACGTATTCATACTGTACAGTTTACACTCGAAGCGCTAGAATGTAAAATATCGATATTACCCCTATATTGATGGTACTGTAATTAATGGCCTTTTCTTTGGTATGCGCTGTAGTTTTCTTTGGTATAAGCAGGGTAAATACAGTAAGAAAATCATTTAATTTACTGTAATGAAAACAAGACAACACTCGAGTTTCTTTGTGTTCTCTGGACAGTCCCAAAAATGTATGGTTATTTTTATATGGAAATGTAGCTAAATATATTAATTAATATTAATTATTTATATTACAGATGCAAGCACAGGTAGAGTTACCTGCTCAACATTTCTGCCTGACACGCGTCCAACAGTGCTGACTGGTTGGCTGCAGGGTCATCAGCCGGAAGCCACCCTTCACAGATGTTTCTGGATCATTGCATGGATGTGCCAGTGAAACCCCTGCACCCAACTTTCACCAGGAATGTGAAAGCCCGCCAGCTTGAAAGCTTGCAACAGCTGCCCTCTCATGGGCAGCCTACGTCTCTTCCTCCCATCGGACGGCCATCTCTACCAGAATGAGTAATGAGTTTTAGGTGTTGATCAAAGCACTATGTCAGTGCGAATGGGTGAACTGGTGATCAGCTGGCAACCCATTCTACCCCTGGGGACAAAAGGGCGAAGCTTGCTTTGATGCTGTGCTGTGCTGCCTGACAAACTGTATCCATCCCTGGGATGATGGGGCGCTGGCACGGTTTACTTCCAGCTGTCTGGATGGTGCTCCTCCCCATCCTAAACCAGCTCTGCCAGGCTGTGTAAAGCCGACAATCTCTTGGTGTTTCAGCCTCTCTTGGCCAGGGGCCTATACTACGAAGCGCGATTTCTAGCTTATCACACTAAGTTCAAGAGTATCTTGGTCACGTGAGGCGTAACTTCATGATTAACCCGTACTACGAAAGGTGAGCAGGTGTATGTATGTTGCTATGGCAACGTATGCAGTGGGTTAATCCTGGTCCGACCAGAATATGTTCTCAATTCACTCGCACTTTAGTGTGAATCCGCCCCCCGCAAGCCCCGCCCCTCCACAAACCGCTTCACCGCAGCCAATGGCGTGTCTGGAACATCCGCGGGACCTCGGCGCCTGAATTGTGATTGGTTTTAGTGAATATTTACTGTAATTTTTATTAAATTATTTTGTTGTTATCAAAAGGCAAAGTGAGGCTTAAACTGAACAAAATGTCCCCACTTTTATTGGATCCAGGTGATGATTCAGGATTCTTTATTTGTCTTATGTATAATTATACAAATTATAACACGTTGTAAAATGTGTCTGAACATGGTCATGTGTATTTTGTAAGCCTCATCCTTAATCCATATTGGCGTTAATGTACTATCAAAGGGCATCTCACATTTCACATAGTCACGCTCGAGCATGCGTTTGTACAGGCGGCGCACATCGTCTGCTCCAGCCTACACAGACAAAAAAGGAGAATCAGTAGTGTTTAATCAGCCACATCCTACTGAAAATCAGGAGTACATTTGCCACGTCACTTCAGCGTCGTTCACACCATGCAAACACTCACCTGTACCTCAGGATTACAGGAGATGTTCATCTCTGCGGGTGGAGCAGCTCAATATTCTCCTCCTCTTCTGAACACAACACAGGAAATGGAATGTCATGACTGCACAAGTGTACACACTGTGAAAAGGGATTGTGATATTTCCCTCCATATAAAGGGGGGACATTCCTGCCACCTGGGTCCGACTGGACGCCTCCTTCTACCCCTCCATAATCAGCCTCCATCTACTGTTGGCCAATGCCAACTCCTCTACAGGTGTGAAATCTTCAGGATGCCCTCCGCTTTTTTTCTTATTGACTGTAAAATACAGAAACAAGATATTAACTGGAGCCTAGACAGACTACATCGCTCATAACGCGTAGAAATATTATTGCATTAACTATTAATACATCAGCCTACCACTTGAAATTATGTTTCTGTCACATCTTTCTTTGCAGCCATGAATGTTTCCCACTGCTTTTGCATCTGAAATAACCTCCCAGTAATTGGACTTTAGGAGATATTAAATTAATGAAAAAGCCCACATCTGACATGTGACACAGCTATATATATCTCTATATTTATTTTAAGTGTTTTCTCAAGTTTCCAGACAACATTTAAAAATTCTAATAAATAAAACTCAACTAACATAAGACAATGCACATGTACTTACGCATTTACTCGGTCAGTAATACGTTTCCAACAAGCCTGCGTGTCTTTGCTGGCCGCTGTGGTGTTGGACTTGCACTGCAGCACTGATTTGTGCCCTTCATAGTCTTGCATGGTGATCACATTCTTCCTCCGTGAAATACTGTGAGCGCCCCGAGATTTGAAACAGTGACTTGCGCTGATGAACGCACACCGAGCACAGATCGTGATAAGTTCAGGCTGATTTAACTATTCAACGTCGTATTGCGCTTTGTAGTACCGATTTACGCCACCTGGGACAACCGTGATTACTCAAGTGCGACTTCTTAAGTATCCATCGAGTTAAATCAGACTTACTTAAGTACGCTTCGTAGTATAGACCCCAGAGCTAGTGTCTCCTAAAACACAGGGAACTGGCATCTTACTAAACAAGGTGGAGGCTCACCAGACGTCACACTGTATACATCAACCAAACCAGATGATAAACTTAGATTAAATAAGATTAAACTTAGATTAAATAAGAAACTTTCTGGCGTTCAATCTTGAAAAAACAGAATGTCCAAAATGGCAAATAATACACTCAAGTATAAAGCTGGATAAAGTGCAAGTTTTCCTGTGCTGAGTGTCACTGTCATTATCAATTCATATATATCATTCAAGTCAGCTCAATAGTCAGTGAGGCAGGACACTGAAGACATTTGGTTTGAGGATGATTGAAGCACACTTGATCGCTCAGAGAGATATTGGTCCAGCAGCCTTCTGTGGTCTGACTTTGAACCCTCGCATCAGCCATGGTCAGACAGAGCATGGGGTCCAGGCAGTGTGTGGACGGGGACTCACACTAAAAGGCTTTCCTTTTACTTAATCTTCCTAATGTTGCATAGCTCAAGGAGATTTTTTTCTTTTATGCTAGTGGTTACTGGCAGTATTGCAACATGGGTTGTCAGTAGCCACCACTAATTGTCCCCCTGATAGATCTGGACACATATCTTGTGCAGCACGGATCCTAAAAAATGAATACAAGGAGCCAGATATTCTGTTCTGGAAAACTGCAGACTGTTTTACCTGCTCCCCCTGCTGGTCACAGAGGGCACACACGTACCATGACGCCTAAGGGGCGTTACTCACAATGTGACTCTTCAGATAAAAGTTAACCTCAGCAACACTCAGTCTTCAGGGATCATCACTCTACCTCCGGTAAGCTTTCGTATCTTCTGTCTTCTCTAGCAGATGTTAGCTGAATATCATGTTTGTACATCTGGAGATTATTTTTCTTTTGTGTTGCTTTTAGCCAGTTAAGAATATTCTATTACAGCCCAGTGATAAAAAAGGGAGATGAGCTTTTTTAACTACAGTACAAAATATGTATTTTGAGAGATTAGTTTTTTTAAGTACAGTACAAAATAGAGAAGTATTTCCAAAACAAAACAATAAAGTAGGCTTGATTGTGCTATTCAGTTGCAATGCCAGTATAATACTGCCGAACTAGAGAAAATTAAATAGTTTGTTTCATTTTATGTTACTTTAAATGTGTGCTTTGTAACATCTGAGGGCTGCAGATCTGTACACTTCTTAGATGTTTAGCTCTTCAGAGTATAAATTGTGTGTGTACAGTGTTTCACTTATATATGAATACCTGGTCATTTCCCATGGCATTAATTTATTTAAATATTTGGTTTTATTCATTTGATGAAAGTCAACGGATGCACAGCAAACATCTCGGAAAACTGCCTGTTTCAGCTGCTCTGAGTGAGATCTTCTCAATGAAGATCTTCCAGGCTGGATCATGGCAGAAAAGACACCCCAGGCAGCAGAAGACAGTTCTGACAGTGATGACAGCATGGATGGTCATCCTAATTTCACTGGGAAGAATAGGTGAGAGTAAACACTGATTTAGTGACTGCACTCGTTCTGTGGTCGAAACTATAACTATCAGTGTCTCCCTTATTTGTGTTTGTTATAGTGAACTCCTTGAGAATCTCCTGCTGAACTGCAATCAGCTCGTAGGAGGTTATGAGGAACATCTGCCTGAGCTACTGGATATCATCAACCAGCTGTTGGAGAAAACAGAGGAGTGCGTAGACCAATATGGAAAAGCAACTAAAACGAGTAGAAGAGGGAAGATAACTGCAGCAGCCGGAGCTGGAGTCGCTCTTGCCGCAGCAGGTTCTGGGTATGCCTCTGCAGCATCAGGAGGTGGACTTCTTCTTGCAGCAACAGGAGCTGGGTTTACTCTAGCTCCCCTTACTGGTGGGACCTCCTTGGCTTTGGCAGGAGGTTTGGCATTTGTTGCTGGTGTAGTAGCAAACTATCAAGGTGAGAGAAACAAAGGAGCAGAAGAGAAGAAAATTAAGGAGGAGGTTGAGAAGGCTCTGCAGAAATTCAACATGAGTGTTAACACAGTGACCAAACATCTAGAAAACATCTGTAATGACGTAGAGAAGATCCTGCAGCACCAAGATGATGAACAGTCTGCTTGGTTTAAAAGTGAGGCTGAAGAACTCCTCGGGGCAGAAAACCTGCAGCGGATCTTAGAGCAGGGAAGGAGGACTTTAGAAAAGACACAAAATATCAGCCCAGAAATGTCAGCCCTTCTCCTTAACTTTAGTTTCCTCTTTATTGTTGAAGATAACAGAACACTTAGAGACATCGCTAACCTGAAGGAGCAGTTCACAGTGCCAGAGGATCAGCTGGAATCAGAAATGGGTCGGTTCATTTGTAAAATGAGAAAAATGATTAGTCATTTGCAGGAAATCTTAGATGAAACCACTCTTTCAAAAACAGAGGTGCAGAAGGTCCTTATTCCCAAACTGAAGAAGTATTTCAGACTGCGGAGAGAAACTCACAATCTGTAACAAAGGACTGAAATGAGTTCATAGAGAAACCGATTTTTCTGGGACTTTAATATGAGTTTTTAATCAAGACCTTTAATCTAGACTGTTAATCTGAGCCTTTAATCTGCATCTTTTACAACTTTAATCTAAACATTTAATCTGGACCTTTTATCTAGACCTCTAATCTAGACTTTTAATTTGGACCTTTAATCTGGAGCTTTAATCAAAACAATTATTATGAACCTCTATCTGCATCTGTACTTTAGTCTAGACCTTTAATCTGAATTTTATTCTGGACCACAGCAGTAAATTCGGTGCTTCAGGAGGGCAGGACATTGAAAAAACAGATGAAAGTTCCTGTTTCAGTGTAAAACCTCTGAGGTTTCCTGGACTGAATTAGAGCTGCTTTTGGAGAATAAAACCCCATGTGGAAGTCATGTGATTCAAGAACTAAAATTAAAAAAAAAGTGCAATATGGGCCCTTTAATAAGTCTGTTCTGTTTAGCTACCAATTCATCACATCTCAATTGTGGAAGCAGCTTCCATTCCTGTTTCTAATCTAGACCCTACAATTAATGTGTTCTGCTAGATTGGGACATTTCAAAAAAGGTAAGTTCATGAGTCTTAGCATAGTGTCGCACTAGAAAAAAAACTGGGACAGAACCTTTATATAAATATTAAAAGTTCCTTGACACCAGTTTTGTTTTAAAAACTAGTAGTTTTCAGAAAGATCTATTATATGGTTCCCTAGGAAGTCAAAAGTAGTTCTTATTTGGCCTCATTCCAAAGAAGGCTTTCTGGCAGCATTACTTTTAATAGTGTGGGTGTGACATTAAACTTCACTCTGTTTGAAAAAACAATAAAATGTAGTTTGAAAACAAACTGCGAGTAAAGTCCACTGTTCTCTCTTCTCTGCTCACGTCGTAAACACACCCAGTTTTCTGTATAAACAAAAGGATTTAGCATCTTTAAACAGTTCAAGTACATTACCATCCTTCAACAAGTACAGAAGTGAAAGTGCTCATGATTTAACCTTTAGCATCTCAATGGTAATGTGAGTATTTGAATGTAGTGGAGCTGATCTGAGATCTGCAGGTTTAATCTGAAAGTTTCCTGCTGATCAGGGTTCAGATCAGAGATTAAATGTTTTTATTGCAGTAACTGCATCAATATAGAGTGTTAAGTGTAGCTCGTTCCACGGCTTCCATTTCATTTATGTGTCTATTATGTGCTGCATAAAGCTGAGCATTCAGGCCAACACTAAATACAAAGAAACATCACAGGAGTGCTCAGGGATTTATTAGCAAAAATAGCTGTATTCATATGGATCCTTTTATAAACCCCTGAACTAATCTCTAATCATTCCAACATATTCCTGGACTAATCTAGGCCACTTCCAACATTATGTCCAAGAGGAGATTCTTACAACGATTAGTTCTGCTACATACATTCTCTTATAATCTAAACTGGTTCTAGTTTGAAATAAATCGGATTTTGAAATAAAGTGTTTGGTAACAATTTAAATGTTTTACTACTCCTGTTTACTTCTGTTGTGCAGCATTAATGATGCATATTGGATTACAGTGGTTCTGCTCAAATTCCGAACTCAACCAGTTCAAGATCCTGTTCCCCGTAGGTCAAAAAACAGTATTAGTTTAGCTCATAATGTTTTCTGTGGGCTCAGCGATAAATTATTGTACAGGAAGACACAGAGCTAAATGGATCTCCTTAAAACAGATTTTATTTAAAAAGGTACTTTGAGTGTTCGCTTTTTTTTGTTTGTTTTTTGGTTGTTTAACTACAAAATGGCACAAATAAATACTGACATGGCCTTGCAACAATTGCAGATGAACTGGAATTAAAATGATTTTAAAAAGTAGGGTTAATATCATGGGCATCGTTAAGTCTATTTTGGGGGATCTGAAGCCCCCCCAAAATGATCCTAAGCCACCCTAAATACATAGTCATTATTCTATTCATTATTCTATAAATATATAGTCACTATTTTTAAATTATATATCCAAACATTTCATACAAGATATCACTGAGCACAGATACGCACTTTACAAATAGAAAC
>JBBJLR010110806.1:0-21932 GCA_037577145.1 Brachypetersius gabonensis | reverse complement strand
GGAGCTGTTTTCTGTGCTGTGTGTGTGTGTGTGTGTGGAGCTGTTTTCTGTGCTGTGTGTGTGTGTGTGTGTGTGTGTGTGTGTGTGTGTGTGGAGCTGTGTTCTGTGCCTTATGTGTGTGTGTGTGTGGCTGCCCCAGGGGATGGACCCTGACTCACTTCCTCAATAAGCGATAGTCTCAATCTAATCATTAGTCCTGTTTGCTCTCTTTTAGGGCCAGAAAGGAGAGATTGGCTCAACATGTGTGATCACTCGTAGTACCACTCTGTTCTAACCCCCCCTGCTTTTTCTTTTCTTTTCATTCCACTAATACTCCCCCATAATTCAGTGTGTGTAAACAGCATGCTTAAAAGTGGGTTTGGTGTGGTTCCATTCACCACCAATATTCTTTGCCCCCAACCCAACATCCACTTTTCAGTATTTATGTACCAAACAGAGTCATTTATTTCATTCATTGGCTGTCTTTTTTGTCACCGTGCCTTTAAGGCTGACATATTTAAATGATCTCTGTTATGATTGCCTGCTTCAGACCAGGCTGAAAGACTCCTTATAACTTCAGTGCAAATGGGCGGGGCTAAACAGCTGCAGGCTGAAGAGACTAAATTAAATATCATTTGGAACTTGTGACTTCACAAATGTAGCGAGCTCCTGGCTCTTTAATCTCACAAAAACAAACCAAAACATAAAGCTGAGCCCACAATGAGGTCCATGTTGAAGCAGTTCTGCTGGATCACCATCCTGAGTTGCTCCCGGCTGCCCACGGCGCATGATCCGTGTTTATGTAAATCGGAGATCAAAAAGAACTCGCAGATTGGATTTTGATTGCGTTCTGAGCTGCTCCTGAAGATGTGCGATTCTTCACAGCCAGGCTCAGAGGCAGACGGCGAGGCCAGCGCGGGTCGCTCGTTTATTACATAGGCCGAACGAGAAGAAAAATAAAAAAGAAGGGGAGGGGGATAAAAAGGAAGGAGAGCGAGTGAAAAGCAGAGAAGTTCAAATGGAGTCAGTTGTTCTTTTCATGGACGGGTTGCCAAAGCTATGATTGGTTCTCTCAATGTGTTATTGCAGACATTTATCCACTTTTCAGGTCCGGCCACAGGGCCCAATTCATCTCCTCTTACTCCCCCTCTCTCTCATTCACTCTCTCCTCTTCTCTCTCATTCACTCTCTCCTCTTCTCTCTCATTCACTCTCTCTCTAAACCCTCCTCCCTCACTCTATCTAAACTCTCCTCTCATTCTCATTCACTCCTCTCTCATTCCTTCTTTTGCTCCCTGTCCCTTTCATTCACTGTATGTTCTTCTCTCTCTCACTTTTTTTTCTCTCTCTGTCTCTCAGTCAAATGATGGAGAAAAATAAAGACTGTGTGTGTGTGTGTGTGTGTGTGTGTGTGTGTGTGTGTGTGTGTATGTGTGTGTTGTGGGGAGGAGCAAGAGAGAAAAGCACAGAAAGAGACAGAGTTGCACAGAAATAAACAGAGAGAGAAGAGTAAAGAGAACAAAAGAGAGAGGATAGAAAGACACAGAGACAGAGAAAAGAGAGAGAGAAAAGAGAAACAGAGAGACATTGAGTAAGAGAGGAAGAGAGAGTACAGGCCAAACATTCTGTCATGCACGACTTAAAACATGCACGACTTATAAATGAAACTGACTACCTGAGAGCTAAGAATTAATCCATTTTGTCACGATACAGTCAGTAAATCTGTGCCTTTTATAATCTGTGAAAACACGTTTTACTCATTTCTCATCTCTGTTCCCAAATCAAACCAAAACAGTTACAATTATGAAATATTTGGTTTTTGTCTTAGCGTTATTATAGCAATTTTTTCGATTTTAAAAAGACAAGAAAAACAAAAAACAAAACAAAACAGCATCTGAAATGGTTCATTTTCTGTTGGACCCCTGGGCCCAGCTGTCCAGCCTGGGTGTTTGAGTGTGTGAGGCAGTGTCCTGCTCAGGACTGAACCTGCTCTGGTGGGTTTGTTTAAACCTGCTCGGGCACTCTGTGAGTCTGGACTCTGTGCATAAAACCCAGATAAACAGAGGGCAGGCGTTTGGCCTTCATGCTAGTTTTTCATCAGAGATCGATGGGGGTGCATGACTCTGGGGCCATTTAAATCAACAATAATATTTTTGGAAAAGAGCTGGAGCAGTAGCGTGGTGGAGGTAGGGGTCGGGTGGGTGGTACGATGACAGGTACGGAGCAGACGGAGATGACAGACATGCCATTTCAGCAGCACTGCACTCAGCAGTGTACACGTGTGTGCATATATATATATAAAAAACAATGTGTGTTCCGCGCGAGGCTAGACACTAAACACATAGTGCTGAATTCATAGAATAGAATAGAATATCATTATTGTCCTTGCGATGTACAGTGCAACGAGATAAGATTTGCAGCTCTGTGGCTGCTTCTCTTGTAACTTTAAGTATAAAATATATACATAGCATATAACAATTAGTGTAATAGTCAAGTGGATACTCGTATTTAAGGAGACAAAGTTTAAAACTTAATATGAATCCGTTGAAATACAACTGAAATAAAATACAGGCTGTGATCACAATGTAGGGCTTTTTTCATGCTAGGATAACGTTTCACTATCCTGAATTTTAATGCGCAGCATCGCCAGTATCAGCGGTAACTGGTGACTGAGGGACAGTAGGAGAGAAAGAATGAGTTGATTCCTTACCTTAACCCTAACCTAACCTAACCCTAACTCTAACCCTAACCTTAATCTTACCCTTAACTCTAACCCTAACCTTAACATTGACCTTAACCCTAACCTAACCTAACCCTAACTCTAACCCTAACCTTAATCTTACCCTTAACCCTAACCTAACCTAACCCTAACCTTAACCTTGACCTTGACCCAAACCTAACCTAACCCTAAACCTTAACCTAACCCTAACCTTAACCTTAACCTTAACCCTAACCTTAATCTTACCCTTAACCATAACCCTAAACCTTAACCTAACCCTAACCTTAACCTTGACCTTAACCCTAACCTAACCTAACCCTAACCTTAATCTTACCCTTAACGCTAACCCTTAACCTAACCCTAACCTTAACCTTGACCGTAACCCTAACCTAACCCTAACCCTAACCCTAACCCTAACCCTAAACCTAAGCCTAAACCTACACTTAACCCTAACCTTAAACAGTTACCAGTTAGTGCACATTAAAATACAGGGTAATGAAGCATTGTCCTAGAAAGAAAAAAGCTAAATTGTGATCACAGCACGCATTTTGATTAAACTGTATTTCGTGATGGCTGATGGGGTCGGGTCGAGACTGGACAGCATATTTTGCCCATTTTAGACCGTGGTGTATTTGTGAGGAGGGAGGGGCTCCGAGCCAGCTGAATGTTTTCTTTCCGTGAGGAAGAGGTGAAACATGATATTGTTATTTACAGAACTGAAACAACTATTTGTCAGTGTTCGTTTGCATTTTCAAAGTGAGTTCACCACCTGACCTGTAGGGGGACAGCAGATTTCCTACGGGGTGGTCTGTGTGTGAGCAGGTAGGAAAGGAGAAAGGCCGACAATGACTGAAAGCTCAAAGAAAAGTGCAGTATTGGAGTATTTTCAGTAGTTGTTACGCCTTCCGAACCCTGCAGAAACCAATCATGACAACTGACATAAGGCTTCATTAAGCTTTATAGAGGCTGGCTTATTCCAATATGTGTGTGTTGCCAAAAAAATGCCACTTCACCCTGTAGAACCCCTTAATGCACTCATGCTGTAAAGAGAGTTTTAAAAAAATTACAAGATATTTCATTTTATTTTAGAAACAATATAGAAGAACAATAAAGGAACAGTAACAATAGAATTCTAATTCTGCATTCATGCTCATTTTTTGGTCGTTCCTCATATTTTTCGAAGCTGATTGCCTGATTTTTAATGATCAGATGAACATGAATAACCCTCTATTGAGATCATTTTTTTTGCACCTTGTTGGTGCACGGAGATGTCATCAGAAATGTACAGAAGCAAATGAGTATGATCTGATAAATTGTGCTTAGAAGTGCTTTAGTAGGGATCTTACAAGGTCAACAAGGTCAGTTATAATTTCAAGCTGACTTTGAACACCTCAAAGGTTTGAGTTCTGATAACAATGGGATGAATTGGGTCTGACTTTTGTCTTTAAATACAACTCAAGCTTTAATATGGCCACTTATTGATAAAGAATGACCCCTCATATGTGCTGAAACGTTTTGGCAACGAACCGCTGCTGTTAAAGACGCCACCGAGGCCTAAAGCAGGAAAAGCGAAAGGTTTATTATTGCAGTGCTTAGAGTTCAGGATGAACGTCAGAGAAGCCAAGAAAAGTTCTCATCCACGGAGGGTGTGCTGGAGCGATGCTGCCCGTCGGCCAGCGTCCTGCAGAGAAGACATGGAGGAGCTAGCCAGCTTCTTAAGAGCCCTTGCTGTTCCATTAACTGCAAATGGGCAGAACGTATTGAACACTGAAGGCCAATCCGCCGCTCGGTCACCACCATATGTGGAGCGGAGGATGAGATGAATTAGAAGAGCGGCTTGGCTTAATGATCACAGTATTTCATGAGCAGAATCGAGGCAGGAGTGAACTGTACTTTACTGTAAGCAGATATATGGCCAAACACACAGAGCTGCTTGGAATCAGTTTTTAAAACCTGCTGAAAATATAAACCCACCCAAGACCTTCATGACCTTACAGCTTTCAAAGAATTATCTGCTGTAAAATTCAACAGACTGAGCTGTAGAGGACTCAGAATAAACCAGTATCTAGAATGAATCTAGAAAGATCAAACAAAATTCACATCCAAGTTCTAAAAAAATTTAAATGACGTTCGGTTAAAATTCGCATTCAGAGCAAAGTTCTACCAAAACGAACACCAAGAATTTTAATAAAATCAATATCCAGAAAATAAATTTTAATGAAATTAACACCTAGAATGAGGTTCTAGTAAAGATTTATGCCCAGAATGAAGTTCTAATATAATCAATATTTAGAAAAAAAGTTCTAATAAACTTTATATTTAAAATGAAGTCTTAAGTGAATTAATATTTAGAAAAACAATCTAATGAACTTAACATCCAGAATGAAGTTCTATTAAAATCATTCTGATAAATTTAACATGCAGAGTGAAGTTCTAATGAAATTAACACCCAGAAAGCAGTTTTAATGTAATTTAAATGTAGAAAAAAATTTCAATCTACACTGAAGTTCTAGTAAAATAAACATACAGAAAAAATAGTTCTGATCAAAGTAATACCCAGAATAAAGTTCCTCATGTTTCAAAAGAGTTTAAGCGGAGGGAAAATGCATAAAACTGATAGCAGGAGTCATAGATAGCAGGATATTTTTTTTTCCTTTTTCAGCCCAAAACACATTCATTCTGGCAGAGCAGCCAGTCACCCCTATTCAGCTCTGGCCTCGGTCAGGTGGACGTCTCGCCAGCCTCAGATGAAAGACGGAGCAGTCGGACGTTAAACAGTGGAGGCTCCACTTCCCTCAAATCTACTGTATCATTCTCCAAACATTCCCCCCAATCCCCCACTCCCCCCAACCCCATCCCTGTCTGCCAATTAGCTCTAATGGAGCCGAAACTCATGAGCAGAGGAAAACATAAATCTAGCGCTGCAGGGATGCAGGAGCTGAAAGCGGCGGCCGGGGAGGGAGGGGACGCCGAGCTGGGCAGGGAGCTTGGTGAGGTTGGACTTTTTCCTAATTCAGTCCTTTGGGACCCCCTGACATTGGGCATATTTGCTATCCCAGTTTCCAGCAGCACTCATTCAGAGCTTACTTACTTCACTTTCAGCAATGATGGCTGAATGAGGGTTTCCTTTTGCCTTTAAAACATATTACCTTTCTGTCATATTGTTTACACGTAAACCATGGAATTACGAAAGGTGCTCCATAAAGCTTTGTTTTTATTATTATTATGCATCAGTGATATTAAAGATGGCTGTACTATGCAAAGATGCCAGCCAACATTCTTTACCATCCAAACTGGTGGATAATATTAGTACTTTGTATAGAAATATGGGTATAAAGTCAAAATGATGCAAGCTAGTGTCATTTTTATCCAACAAAATGATTATTGCAAAAAGGAAAAAAGTTGAAAAAGTCAGCATTCAGTTTTCTTTGTAAAAGTATGACTAAGCTTGTACTTTGCAGTCTGTCTGGAAAAGCAACCCTCTATGTAAAGCAACCTTGGGTTTGTGAAAGGCGCTATATAAATGTAACTTATTATTATTATTATTAACACAGGATGTAAAGAGATTCATTTTCTTTGAAAATTCTGTTTCTGTATCATTTCTCTTTTAAAACTGTGCTTTAAAGAACAACTTTTTTATTTGGAAATGAGAAGAAATATTGCCAGCAGTTTTTAAAACTAAGGCCAAGCTGTTCAGTTCAGTACCTGCACCTATTAAAGATAGAACCTGAAAATTGAAAATTTTTTCAGTGGTCTCTTATTTTTTCCCATGTTTGGATCCCAAAACTAAATATTCTTCCTCAGTTCCAAAGTTTTTTGTTGTTTTTGTTACATTTTTAATGTCTTATATTTGGGAAATAAAGAAGTATTATACCTAGCCTCGCCAAAATGTGCAGGATAGTCATGTTCTCAGTATCACTGAACTGTGGAAATGGAAGATGTTAAGAATATAAAAAGACATGCACCAAAAACAAATGCCCACAGTGAAGAAGCAAGGTCTTCCCTCATTATCTGTCCTTACCTGTTTTACTGGCACTCATTAATCCAAGCTTTATTCTTTGCTTTTAGATTCTATTTTAGTAGGCACTGTGAGTTTTGAGTTTATTAACTAGTTAAATAACTGCCATAGTTTTTGGTGGAAAAAACACATAGGTGTGATGGTCAGACGTCCATCACTCAGAAAATGCGAAGACATGAACAAGATCTACACCATGAAAGCATGTTCTGGTTTTAAAGTAGCTTTTTAAATTACAGCTGAAGAGAGAGCCACCAGCCAATCAGGAATGATTCTCTGTCTCTCTCGTGTGGTCAGCAAGGGCAGATTACTACTCATATCAAAGGAGGAAAGTCCAAGCAAAAAAAAAGCTTTATCAAAACATTGCACTTATTTTCAAAATCCAGGACCTACGATTCCAATGAACGCCCTTGATTCCAATAAACATACTGAAAACATGTTTACCTTTATTTCTCATACAATTATTCAATAATTAATTCAATAATTAATTCCACACTAATTCAATATTCATGGAAATACAGGCAACACAAAACCTAAAAAATGGGCATTTCTTGGCAGTATCCTTAACCACAGTCCTTTCCATGAGCATTTCTATGTTCCTACTAGCTATGTTGTGTACCATTTTGGCCCTATGAAAATGACTAAAATATGATATGTTGTTTTATCCATAATTGGTGATAGAGACTGCAAATATTGGCCCAGAGTTATTTAATAATTTTCTTACAGTGAGGCTGGGATGTATAAAATAAACTGTCCATTTGCCATATGTCAAGACACCACACCACAGCATGTGTTGTGAACAGCATGGAATTCTTCCTCTGCATTTAATCCATCCCCCAAGTGAAGAAATGGGGAGCCAGCAATACAGCACCCAGGAAGCAGCGTGTGGGGATGATAAGTTGCTCAACTGGACCTCAGTGGTAACCCTGGCAGTTCTGGGATTCAAACCCACAACCTTCAGATTGCAGGGGTAACTCCGTAACTACCAGGACACCAGTTGACCTAGATAGACTGGCCTGTCTGGGGTGATCTCTTGCCCTGTGACTGCAGCCACTTCATGTCAGCTTGTCAAATGTAGGAAAACAAATGTGATGATGAACATGCACTGGACAGCCTTACAGTTTTTGATCTGTAGTGAGAAGTCATAAAATAAATTGCAATATTATGGCACACTCACATATGTGTTTCAACTAAAAGCAGTAAGTACAGAGTAGGTACACTACACCTGAGCACTTTAGCCAATCATTCTAGCACCCCGCTGCCTGAGGGTCTGCTCCTGGCTGGTGCCAGCACTGTCAAGGGTCCCTCGTTAAGGACTGGTGCCAGGCAGGAGAGTGGCGGTACAGTATGGTGCAGTGCCTAGCGGAAAGCCTGTGGATGTAACCTAAGCAGCTAGAGTGGTTAAGGACATTTTATATAACTGTTAAGCAATTTTTGAATGCATAAAGCCTTTTTTATAACATCCGAGCACAGGGTGCGCCTGGGACCTGCGGAGAGGGCAGACGAGGAAGGAGGGGAGAGCAGAAATGACCAGATCCAGCAGCCAAAAGCTACATTTTCATCTGGCACAGGCAGCACAGGCTATGCCTAATGCACAGCATTGCCTTAGGTTTACAACAGTCTTAGCTCACAACAGCCAACGCGCTCCTGTTTAGAAGAAATAGTTTTAAAACAGGCTAACATTGCTAAGATTAGATTAAATCATATAGCATCTGTTTATATTCTGCTTAAGACAAAGCCTAATGATAATTTGTAGCTACTAGCTTCAGTTTGCTTAGCATTTTTTACATCATCTTGAAGCAGTTTTACAGAAATCAGAGTCTAAGCCTTTATTTAACATGCCAGGCACATGAAGAACCACTGAGAGGAACCAAAAGTCCAAACCAGAGTAATCTTGAATACCATTCAAGGAAGAGCATCAAAACTCAAAAGAAGAAAGTCCCTCACCTCATTCTGTTAATTTTGGCTAGTAGCTGAAAGTGTAGAGCATTTTATGGAGGGGACTGAACCAGCGAGGGCCGACCTTTTTGGGGGTACAGTGCGGGGCCCCTGATTCACCTCCATGCACTTCCCATTGAGGGAGGCCCACACTTAACCCATGACAAGAACTCTGGGGCTGATGCCAGGTCAGTTCAGATCCATTACCACCTTTATAACTGGTCAAGCCATGGTGCACCGCAATGTCAAATGAAACACGAGGAAACACAGACCATTAAAAACATGCCACTCTTTAAAAACGTCCACATGCACCACATCCACGAAGAGCAGTAAATCCTACCGGCTTTTAAACTCAGCCTTAACCTGCTCTTGTTTATTACAAACACCTGATTTTATTATTGGTGCTTCCAAATGACTGTGTTCTAAAAGCAATACTTTGACTTTATGTTTATGTTTTGGGTCATTAACACTAGTGGATGTACAGTGATTGACCTGAAGATATACATTAGCATTAGCACTACCTAATCCCAAATAGAATTAGCTCATCGGATGTAACAGGGTACATGGCCTGGATGCTGCCATCTTTGCTTGGACTTTCCTCCTCAAACCAGTGATATTTGTAGTAATCTGCCTTTGCTAACCACACTAGAGTGACAGAAAATCAATCCTGGTTGGCTGGTGGCTCCCTCTTCAGCAGTAATTAAAAAAAGCTAAGCTGTCCCACTCCACATTTGTATGAAGACAGACAGACTTATTTTCATACATTTTATTACCATACTTAAAGGAACTGAAACTAAAAAGGAGGAACTTGCCGAGAACTCAAGGAACCACTGAAAGAACAATAACCTGACAATAACCAAGACTTAAAATGAGCACTTACCTAAAAGCATGAAGAAAACCGCTGAAATGAACAAAGGCTCAAGATGAATTAAGACTCAAGAGGAGAAACTTTTTAGAGCATGAGTAAACACCATTGAAAACAATCCAAGACCGCAAAAGAGAAACTTCTTAAGCACATGTGGAGGAACCTCCGAGAAGAACTGAGTCTTAAAAAGAGAACCTTCATGAGAATATGAAGAAGAACCACTGAGAAAAAACAAGAATAAAGAGGACACTCTCCCCCCAAAATAAAGCAAGGGGAAGAACCACTGAAAAAAACAAAGACTCAAGAGAAGCAACTGTCTGAGAACATGAAGAACAAATAAGAAAAAAAAAACAAGACTCAAGAGCAGAAGCTTCTTAAGAGCACGAGGAAGAATCACTAAAAAGTTCCAAGACCCAAGAAGAGAACATTCTGAAGAGCACAAAGAAGAACCGAAACTTACGTAGAGAACCTCCTATGAGTATGAGAAAGAACCAGTGAGGAGAACCAACACTCAGGAGGAAAACATCCCTAAGAGCATGAGGAAGAACAAGTAGACCAAGGAAGAAACACGGGAAGAACCACTAAAATGAACCAATACCCAGAAGTGGAACTTAGAACCACTTAGAAAAAACAAGACTTAAGAGAAGGACCCAGACTAAAAAGAATAAACTTTTTAAGAACGTGTAAGAACCACTGGGAAGAAGGAAGACTCGAGGACAAATTTCCTAAGATCATGAGAAAGAACCTCTGAGAAGCTCCAACAGTTTAAAGAAGAAACGCTTGCAAGACTGATCATCTCAGTGATAAACTCAGTGGCTTACATTTTATTAAGCTTTAAAGTAATCAGTACATTATTTGACCATTAGTATAATCAGCAATGACAGCTCTGGATATTTTGGAGGCCAGTAGAATTTAAAACATCCGTTACCTTCAATATCCTACAAATCACTGCAACAAACATTCATTCGAGAGCCATGAAAGTCTTGGACCTCGAAGAGAATAAATACTGACCTCTGCACAGTTACCAAGCAACTAATAAACACCAGTGAGGAAACAATGCTGGTCCAGAGCTTCTACCCCGATGACTCCAGCACAGTTCATTACTTCACATGGAGATCGGTTGACATCCGCTGAAGTCTCTGTGGGTCAGTGATGATATTAGTTATTAAATCAGTGAGCCAGAAAGTGCAAAAACACTCAGTAAACAGCAAGGGCAAACATCTTCTCTTTGTAGCCTTTTCAAAGAGCTCTCTGCCAAGGCCCACGTCTGGAGACCCGATCTCAAAGAAGCCCTGTTCTTCCATCTGAACTTTCAGTTTTTTAAAAAAACCTTTTTACTAACTTAATTTGATACAGTAAAAAGCTCATTCAGAGCCTCTACGTCAGACACGTGAAGCAGATTGGGAGCTAACGTGTGAGGGAGAGGTTTAATATTCAGTACGAGTCATGAGGAACGACCCCTGTAAGGCTGCACACAGCAGGGCCGGTCTCAGTAAATTATCAGTCACTGGTTCGGCATGGACCTTCTCAGCGAGCGACTCGACCAGTAGTTCGAAATGCGGCCTGGAACAAATCAACCTGAGCAGCTTAATGAAGGCTGGCCTGAAACTAGCTCTGTGATTCCCTGGGAAGAAGGGTACTGGGGGTTATTACTTCTAACAGGAAATAAAAGAGAGAAGATCCTTGTTGCTTTAGGACACTTTAATGAATTTATTGTTGTTCACAATACAGCAGTTTATTTTTTTTAATTAATAAAACATACCCCACTTTTAAAAGTACTCAAAATTCACACGTCAACAACATTTTTTCTTAATGCACCAAGATATAAAAACAAAATGCTACGTAGACCTTTAAAGGCTCATTATATTGCTCAGCAACTATGGCTGTTACCTATATAGTGGAAAAACTCAATTTCTTTTACCTCAAAGTTCAATTATTGGTATATTTTGTTCATGTTGTACTAAAAAACTGATTTTTAAATGCAAGGTCATGACTTACCATTGGTTTACCACTGCTTAAACTATGTGTTGTGCTAAAAGCTAACATGCTATAAAATAAGCACATGTCATGCTAAAAGATAGTTGACACATTATAAGAGAGCTATCAAGCTGAAAGATAAGCAAGCTGAACAAAAACGAATTGTCTTATAGATTAATATCCTCGATGAGAATTCAAATTGGAAAAATATCACTATGGGAGGACAGGGGAGAAGAAGGCAAAAATATGGAAAAAAATGGAAAAAAAAACCTGTGCAAAAGTTATGGCACATGTTTTTCTCCCAATGTTTTCAACGGCTTCAAATAGAGGCACTAAATGCTCCCTGCAAAGAACATATTTAAATCACTAATGTCACTTGATCTGGGAAGTGATAAGAAGTGATAGCACTTCTTAATCTTCAGGTTTGTTTTTTAGGAAAATGGTCACAATGCTGCACCACAACTCTGCTTTTAAAGTGTAGCATGTTTGAAATCTATTTGTAAATATACCTGATGTGCCCAGATGAATATTTGCAGTGCAATTTGATAGCGTTCCAAAAACGCTACAAGAAACAAGAAAAAACGGTTTCTTGTGGCGTGCCACATGCTTTGACACAATATTATTGCAGAAAGCCAAGCTTTATTCCTTAAAGCCAGGAGGAGAGGGGGAAAGCCTTCATTTCTATAATGTTTAGTCTGTACATAAGAAATCAGCTCCACTCTATGGAACAAGGTGTGCTACACAGACCCCCGAAAGCAACCGAGAGAAGCTAACTAAAAATAACTCTGAAGCGTAGAATAATATTTTCACAGCGCACTGTACATGCACATGAGCGTGACTTCTGGACAGAAAGGAAAATACACAGAGATGATTTTTAGAGCTGTTTGCTTTAGACCTCACTCCATTTACCATGAAAATATTGTATTGAGTCGAGTTTAGCATGAATACCACGGGCAGAAGAACGAGTGAGTGACGAGCAGAGCGATCCCTGAGAGATCCAAGCATGGGTGGACATGCTAACATTGGTAGCATGATTGCATTAGCGTCCTGGCGGCTGAGCCCTGCTAGCTTTCAGTCTGTGGGTGGAATGTTCCTTTAAAAGCGTGGAGTGATGCAGCTCCTTTGGGATGAGTTGGAGTGGCCAGAACTAATCACCCAACATCAGTACCAGACCTCGCTAATGCTCTCGTAACTGAATGCGATCAAATCCTTACCGTAATGTTCCAAAAAATCAGCTCTTGGCCTTGCTAAAGCTCTTGTGGCAGCAATCAAATTCTCACAGCAAAGTTCAAACACCTAGCATTCATATGTATGGGTGGACATTAAACTAGTAGGGACTAGTAGAACCCTCCAAACCTTCATTTAGTGGTGAATATTCCTCCAAATAGAAGAGGATTGCTTCTAATATAACCTTGTACTGTGTTTCAGACTGTCAGAAATCATTTGTTAATTGTTTAGTCCAGACAGATGCTGTCGTTAGGGCGTTATGGAGCATGTTTGTAGAGGTGTGAGCTTGTGACATTGAACAGGAGGCGTGTGGATGTTGTGAGAGGTCAAGGCCGGAGGCCTCTCCTGCTCCAATGATAATTTGCGGTTTAGTGAGCGTACGCCTGGCCCACAAAGAGGCTTCAGAGAAGTTCTTCCCTGGCTATGGCATGCCTGTTCCATCCCAAATATGAGCCGCACTCAAATGGGGAAATCTTCTGACCATATCCCACCCAATTTACTCTGGCCCACACTACCGAAAGCAGGTTTTTTATATGCATAGCTCTAAAGCTCTTGCTTCTCCAGCAAGGAAAAATATTAAAAAAAGGAGGCACAACAAACAAAAGAAGAAACAGCCAGCTATTTATACCGAGCCTCGTAAAAGGTCAATTAGGGAAGTATTTAGAGGACACGTCCTAATATGTTTGCTTTGTTTAATCATGGCTTTGCTCGCCAGTTCGCCATAGATGGCACATGGTATCTTAAAAGGTCCCAAGAACCTCCAGATGGCCATTAGAGCAAGACCTGCTCTTAAAGAAATGGCGTCTGTTTGGACCAGAACACCAGATCACAAAGTTTGGTTTGAACCTAGAGACAAAAAGCATGCTGTTTCTGGGATGTTTGGGTACTAGGGAGGGGGCAAAGATGGAAAAACTGCTGCTACCTGAGGTGGGAGATAAGTGGAGTGCTGTAGTAAACCTGCAGACCTTATTCTGGTGCCTGTTTTTAAGACTTTTGTAGATTATGCAAGGTGCTTTGTTAAAAATAAAAATGTGTTCAGCTACTTAAGGTACGCCCACTGATGGCAGTGCTTTTAAAAAAACTGACAAGTAGAACAGCCTAAGCTCACAATTTGAGGTCACCATGACCATTGGACTGTGGAGTTCTCTGGAATAATGAAGCCACACTCAGTGCCTTTGGGATGAATTGGAGTGGCAGTAATCCAGAACTGGCTTTCTCTAATGCCTTCAGGACTACAATCAGATCCTCGCAGCAACATATTCCCTGCAGTATCACTACCCGGAAGAAATCCTGATGTCTTTGAAGAAATGGCCGTGTACTTAAGAAATGCAGGAACAATGAAGCACATATAAGGTGTCCACCAACAGTAAAGGTATTCTGAGACCATGCATAAGCACTAGGAGAACAAAATCTGCCTTCGAAGTCTCTGGCAAGGGAGAGACTGGCGACTAAACAAAAAGCAAAATTCAAACCTATTCAGAATGAACCTAGAGATCTCTAGGCAATAAATTCTCCTAGGAGTTGAAGACACCTGCCTTCATTTACTACAATAAGCTAAAAGAGTGATGAGTGAAAGCCCAGAAGAAATTTGCCTGCCGCCCACATACTCCGACAGCATTCCCAGCCTGGCTTATCAGTAACAATAAACAGAAGTGATCCAACACCTGCGAGTTATGGGGTAAAATCAAACAGACATAATGGAGATTGATGGCAGTACATGCCAATGGCCTCACTTAGCAAGCATGTGTCCAGCTCCCTCGGGTCAAGTGCCAGGATGGCCATACCCTTTGAGGGAATTCTTGTTATCCTGACTCAGGGAAATGCCTAAACATATAAAAAGGATGCCGTAAACGTGAATGAAAGCAGAGCTGAGGAGCACACTTCACAGATGACCACTGCTCATAAAAATCTAAAGACATTCGATAACACATGCTAGCAAAGCCTTGCATTAGTCTTCTGTCTGGGATATTCTGGGAAGAAGCTGCTAGCGTGTTACAAAACTTCGGTTTGGTTTACATTTGCTAGAAGGTGTTTATCAAGCATTTATATTTGTATTTGTCATGACTGAGTATTCTACATTATCCTGCTTTGAGTAACAAACAGTCCAGAGTTTGCAAGCATATCTTATCCAACACCAGGTATAGAATAATGGTGAGATTATGCTGACAAACAGTGCCCTGGGCAACAAATGGTCCAGGCTGGTTTTCCCACACTTTGTGACCTCAGAATACCTAACGCCAATGTTGTTCAGCTTAAGCTTATGTCACAGAGAGGTATATCAAAACAACACAGATGTTTTGTTTTTTCAAGAACAATCATGACACCACTTTCTGCAAGAGATTGGGGATTTAGTCCACCACAATATTAGCATATGCAACTGACAGAAAGGTTGGTGTTTATGTTTATCCACATTGAAAAACAATTTGTTTTTTCGTTCCATCGCCTCATATGCGATACCATTCTAAGAGCACGTACTCCTAATTCTGATCTCAGGCGAGAGGGTCCGAAGGCCCACGGCGTTCTCTGTCCACATCTACACCCAGTTTCCCCCTGGATCCTGGAGGATTCCATGTCCTGGGGGGGTGTTCTCTCATACATCTGCTTTAGTGGTTTTGACAGGTTTCCATGGTGATGTGTAGAAACAGGGGGAACAAGTAGAAGGAGGTCAGGCAGCCTGTTTGGCCATTGATCTTTCTGGGTTTCACAAAAGAATAGAAAAGAAACCGGCCTTGCAAAAACGTCAAAACAAATTTACTTCTCATCTGTATTGCTGTTTTGCTCTGGCTGCACCTATAGATTATGACTTATTTAAGAGCAATAAAAACACTTGTAAAAATAAAGCCCTCGCCTCAGAGCTGGACAACTGTTTTAGCGTCGCTGTAAAAGTCGTAACGGTTTCTTTTGTGCCTTTCTTGTGGACACAGGTGTGTTTCTAGTGACCTCTCCTCTGCTCTGGGCCGTGACCCCTTTGAGCCAAAGTTAGCTATGCACCAACTAGCCGCTCTGGTGGCAAATTTCCTTCCCTTCCACCCTGTTGTTTGGCCTAATCCATGATAAGTGTTTGCAGATCCTTCCCTCCCACTTCGGTCAGGTCAACTGGATCTTCTCAAGCCCCCCATTTTCCTTCAGCGGTAACTTGACAGACTCAGAGCTGGGGTCAGCTAGCCTCTCTGAAACTTTGTTGTGGTCGTTTTTATCTAAAGCTCAGTGGAGCACACGGCTCGGAGAATGAGGAAAGCAGGATTTAAAAGGTGGACTAAGCTTGGAAGCTGTTAAACAAACAGTATTTGGATTTGTGATGGATGGAGAGGAGAACTACTAATCGTGTCAATAAGCGGGTCTGATTACTTTCTTTTGGTGAAAGTAAAGTGTCACAGTCTACCTGCCTTGTCTCCTAGTAGTTCAGAAACGACACTGTTTTAAACAACTACTTAAGATGTTTAGATATCACTTTTCTTCCTCTTTTTCATCTTCTTCTTCTTAATCTCAGTATTCAACTAAATATAGGTGAACCGCAACTGAACATTCGGTTGAATGTAATCGATTTGATTCAATCCAACCCTAACCCTAATCACAACTTTAAGCCAAATTCCCAAATATAGTTTGTTGACAATTGAAGTGTAGGATCCACTCAAAATAAAGTGAAATCATAAGAATCCATCCATTACTGATAACCTTCAAGAAAATGTTTTTCTACTAAAAATGTGGCATGAAAAACTGAAAAGTAAAATAGAATAAAATCTCCATACATCAGACTTATCTTGGTAAAAAAAAAATCATGAATTTAAAATAATTAGCTAAATAAAAAGCGTGAAATAATCGAATGTATTATATACATGCAATCATTTTGCCATAAACAGTGCCTGAATAAAATGAAAAAATGAATTTAAAAATGTTTAAAAATTGTTTAATCACAACTTTAAAAATATTTTTTTAAAGTGAGATTAAAAACATTTTTGTAACGTTGACAAACTCAGGTGTAAAAATGCTTCCTCTCTATTTTTAAGGCTGCTTTATAGTGTCCAGAGTAAAGGGAGGATTCCGCTGTGCTCTAGAGAGAGATCTGCGTGGTTTGTGCGCGGTCAGTGACACTGCGATCAGTGCCATGCTGCATGCAGGGCCAGTGTTTGGCTAACCTGGATCCCCGCAGTTATATTACTGGTCCATGTTACACTAGTCCTGCTAAACCAACACACCTAGCTTCCGCTGAGGCCCAACACAGGCCCGGGGTTACTGAGCTGATAATGTGCGTGTCCCTCAGTGTTAGCTTTCCCCCTGTGCGAAAACATTCTCGTGAACTAACATTTGAACTCATAACACTCCCAAAGGGTCTCCGGCAACCGTGACTATGAGATAATTAGTTCCCATCCCAAAGGAAAGAAATCATTCCAGTGCTGCTGCTGGATTGGGGCATTAGCTTTGAAACTGACCTGCTTTTTCTTTAGCACAACAAAGAGCTGAGAACCAGACCATTGATCAAAATGTACAAATGTACAAACGCTTCCTGAAGTATAAAATACATTTCTATATTGAGTAATTTTGGTCATAGCGTCACACTGAAGCTGATCGTTAACCTGCCACATCATGTGTTTAGTATTCAAGCTACAAATATTCAGAATCTAGTATGAATTGTTTTGGATGCAGAATTATTCAGTGCCTATGAATTATATAGAGGTTCTACTATGAGGTATTTGATATGCACGATGAATTATTCAGTAATTGTTTTCAATTATTTAGTATTCATGATGAAGTATCTTCCATGAAATATTTAGTACTGACTATGGATTGTTCAGTGTTTTGAATTTCGATTCGGTTTTCACTATGAATTATTCAGTGTCTGTTCTAAAATGAATCGGTATCTGTTACACATTATTCCGAATCGACAGTTTTAAGTATGACCTAGTGAGTATCTACTTTGAAAATGGCTTGTAAGATTTGTCCTTATGAGAAGAGGAAACTGGAGTGTGGATCCATATATAGACCATAAAAAACTAGCAGTTCTCATGGTGTCATCTGCTTTATTCTAATTAGGAACATGTTCTGATTTACAGTGGCAGTCTGGCGAGCCAAAGAAGGCTTGTAGTAATAACAGTAAAGACAGAAACACAAGAAGCAACAGGCAAAGATAAGAAAACCTCAACATATTTATCACAAAGAAACACACCCTAAATAGGCCCATTTACTAAATAGGTCCTTAAAAGATCCAATAAAAAAAAGAGCCAAAAACGTCCAGTTAATTGGAAAAAGCAGAGGTGCTGATTGATTTCTTTTGGCTGGTATATGAGGCCTTTCCTTCATCTAGAACATGAACCTGGAAAATAAAAGTACTGTAATTTCTATCTTGTTTAATGCTGATGCCAGATCTGCAGGAGAGGAACCCCCTGTGGTATCTCCTCACTCTCTTTCTCTCTCTCGCTCTCCTTGTCTGAGAATCCTCATAGGTAGCACCCACTCAGGCCTCTTTGCGGTTCTGCTCATGACCATGGCTCAATGAGGCAGAGAGGACTCAGCCAGTCTGACGCGGTCGGGGTCACGGTGAGATCAGAGGCCGCCTCGGAGCCTTGCCATTGCAGGAGGAACAGACAGAAGACACACCTAATTACAGAGCATGTCACGGTGTCACAGAGTGGCGCCATCAGGTGGGCACTTCAAACGATGAGAAAAGCAGCCGCCGCATAGGGCTGAGGAGTAATGAGCAATGTCTATTTCACGACCAAATCCTGGAAACAAAAGCCAATGTCAACACAGGCATCCTCCCTTGGTGGTCTGTATGTATCTCAGACATTGAGTGAGGTCTGGTGATGTTCCTGCTAGGGGATGCTTTGAGATGCCGCTACGACTGGAATACACCAAGAAACAAGACCAGATGGGATGTTGGTCTCCAATTTGGTTTCCTCAGGTTTTATTCCTGGCTTTAGTTTGTTTCATTACGATAGCCCTCCTTCCCAAAACCAGACGCTTAGGTAACGCCCTCATCGTTGTGCAGACTTACCATTTACTATGAATTTTTCAGCAATTGTTGTGAATTATTCAGCATCTACTCTGAATTATTCAGTATCTAGTATGATTTATTCAATATTCATTATGAACTCTTCCGTATCTACTATTAATTATTTTGTATGTACTCTTTACCTCCTTCCTAAACCCGCATTCTGAGGTCACACTCGTGTAGGAGCTCCAAGCTCTTAGCACAAAGCTCTCAGATTAAAAAAAAAAAACGTATCTTTTATAAGTTCAACCTGTCTCATCTAATATGAGCTGTGTAGAATGAAATGTGTTGAGAGACATATATTTTATGTTTTATTTAAAGTGTGGTACTTAGTCTAATGTGTTTCACCACATGTTTAATCCACCAAGAGGCTGTTAATAAGAGCTTTTACCGATAGAAAACTATATGATCATCACATTTATAGAGATCTTACTCACCCTGGAAAATATTATCCTTATACGCTCCACACTGAGCTGCGAACAGCCTGCGAGAAGCAACTCCACATTTTCTGTGTGTGTGAGATGTTTAAAAGGGACATTAGCAGCTAAAGCAGATTAAAAACACAAACTGAAAGTGAAACACTGAGTGAATAAATAGAAGATCTTAGGCTGTATTCAAATTCCGTCTGAAATTTCAAGCCCGATTGAAGATTCTGACAGAGGAGTCAGGAGCTGAGATCTCACTAACTTTCTAAAAACAAGGTGCATATTTATCTGTATCTGTGGTTATTTGTGTTCATTTTAAAATTACACAGACAAGAAACACACTCATTGCCCAGATAAACAGTTTTTTCAATAACACAAAAAGCTTCTTAGTGCTCTTTTGATTGGAGTAATTGTCATTTTATTATTGGGCGAATGGAAAATAATAGTTACATGACCTTCTTTTACAAGCTGGAAACGGAGGAGGTGCTGGGCAGTGGGGACAAGAGCCCAAAGATGGTCAGTGCCCTCTATGACCAGCTCTCAGAAACCATGGAAACCCATGAAAACGAATGAAAACGAATGTTTACTGGAACGGACTGCTGGTGTTTATATGGAAAAGACGTGGTCATCTGATCATAGATCATGCTGTGCAACCTGCTGCTGAACATGTGGACCACACTCCAGACAGCATCAGTGTTTCCTACTAAAGCCCACAGCCTGGAGGAGGCATGAAGATAGAAGAAGACAGATGCTCAATAACACAATGGCACAAATGAGATATATATTTACATGTAAAACATACAAAAAAAATCCCATATATCACTTTAAAAGATTTATGGTGCAAATAAGATAAGTAAGCTCTTCAGGAATGTAAATTTGATGAGTCTTCATCATTTAGGGTGGACCAGAAAATTAACCACATTCTTAAATCATCACACCTGTTAGCAAAGCTGGCGTCCTTTTTACCAGGGCCTTATTGAAATGTTTCATTTCACTTTAAATGGTGCAGCAGATACTTTATGGTGCTTACATGCTGCCACACAATTCAAGGCTAAACCAAACATGAAAATTGGAAGACAAATTCTCTAACACACAGTTAGCATTATGCTAATTGGTGGGGTGTAGCCTTTTTTATTTAGATACTTTAATTGTGGTACTTATACTATTATCCCATTTATACAATTATCTTACAAAACAAAAGTCAAAACTACCTTAAATAACCTCGGATTATTATCTACAATTCAGGTAAGAACCTGGTGAATGGGAAGCCAGCTTTAGCTTTGTGTAGCTAGCACAACTAAACAAGTACTTGAGGTCTGCGCACTTCTTCTAGATAACAGGATGTTCTATAGCTTGTAGCATTCTAATAGGTGGCCAAAAGCTTCTTGTCCTCATTAGCCCCATTAGCCTCATAGCTCCAGGGATCAAGGGGCTGAGAAAGGAAAGTACTTTCACTGCTACACATCAGACTGGGAGCATTTGCTGGTATCTTCCTTGTAATCCAAGAATGGGGAGCCAGAGTGACCTACTGGAGGATACTGATGTAGATGAAATCTCACCAGGTTGCCTTAAATACATAATCACCCACTCATTAGGAGCTCTTAAAGTCTCTCACAAAAGCAAACACAGGAGAAGTGTGAGGACCAGGCCATCACCAGGCTGGGTGAGCTCAGCAGAACAGGAGTGTTTGCCCCTGGCCTTTGTCTCTTAACAGCACACAGACAAGCCGCTGCCTTTTATTTAGTCTTCCACTGGAAACATAAACTTTTACTTAAGCTCACATTATCAACCCCTAGGTCGAAAAGAAATGTACTCAAGTTGTATTTTTTTGCCTTATACTTATTGAACGTTTAGCATGCTGTAGAAGTGCCATTTTGCAACAGCTATTAGTGTAATAAGTGCATTTTAAGAAATTCTTAAGCACAACTTAATTTACTATTTTGTGTTAAAATGGAACGACTAATAATATCTATATTGCACTAAAATGTAGCATATATCATATTTCACTTTAAATACATTTAAAATGACATGAAAAGAGGCCCATTAGCTCAACTTTAGTATGTTTAAGTGTATTTTATTGTTGTCTCAAAATATTGATACAATACACAGTTTTTTAATTAGCACTTAATGGCAAACTAAATGCTTTATCAGTGTCTCAAAACAGCATGTTTTATGTACATTTATCACTAAACAGACAAACCTTTAGACTGTTTAAAATGTTCTTAAACTCTTACTTTAGTGTATTCTTTAACAATTGCTTAACACAATCAAAATGATCTAACACACGTTCCTCAATGAACAATGAACAGCAAATGACAAAAGGGAAAAGTAGACAAGGCCCATTGGTTGGAAAATAATGGGCAAACAAAAATCTAAAAGGTTTTTCTTGCTTTCACTGGCAAAATCAAACAATTTCAAACAACTTCTTTATTTGTGAGGTAGTAACATGTAAAAAAAATATATGTATATATAATTTTTTAATGTAACTTGCAGCCTAAAGTAACATGCATGTAAACACTGGTGCACACTGTGTGTGTGTGTATGTGTGTGTGTGTGTGTGAGTGAAAACAAAACACAAAATCACAATCAAACCTACATCTTTTTCTTTGAAACAAAATTTTCATTGTTGCTTTTCGTCTTATGACAGCTCTCACTTCAGACACACTTGTTCCTGGGAACTCAGATACTACTGTATCTGTAGGGAACAATAAAACACATTTGTATGCATAGGCAAATGTATTGTTTTAAATTAATGCATTATTTTAACTCACTAGTCAGTTTACACACTCACAATCCTTG
>JBBJLR010110781.1:0-21940 GCA_037577145.1 Brachypetersius gabonensis | reverse complement strand
CCGCCTGCTACCTACAGCAGCTTCAACAGCCAGTTCATCATTTTAATTCAATAATGATAGCTAGACTTATTATTTTTCATTTCAATTCATAGTCTAGTTTCTATTTGTAAAGTGTGTATCTGCGCTCAGTGATATCTTGTATGAAATGTTAGGATATATAATTTAAAAATAGTTAATAATTACTATATATTTAGGATGGCTTGGGATCATTTTGGGGGGGATTCAGACCCCCCAAAATAGACCTAAAGATGCCCATGTTCAAGGCCCTGAATGTGCATTAGTAGCTGTTCACTGGAACCCATAATGATGTCCAAAGAGGTGTCAATACAAGTGATGGAGGCTATTGATCAGACAGATAGCTAAAACTTAAGAAGTAAATCAACAGCTTGGTGCATTCTTGTTATGTTAATAAACCTGTGTCTGCATCTATGTTGTGCTCCATGCCTGCATCTGTTACTATATACATAACATTTTCTCAATTAAAGACGTCAGAGTTTTTGAGCTACATTCAGAGCTGGATAACTGTAGCTGTGGTTATTATATTTATGTAATGTTGCTATTTTTTCTGCACAGCAACTTTATTTGGAGCATTCTTAAAAAGAAGGAATGCACAGGTGAGCTCAGTAACACCAAAAGGCCTGGGAGACCACAGAAGACAACTAAAGTGGATGATCACGGAATTCTTTCCTCTGTGAAAGCAAGCTCTTCACATCCAGCCAGGTCAAGAGGAGGTAACTAATTCTAACTAGTCTTTGAGTACATAGTATGCATTTCTGTTATGAGCATCAAATGCTCAAACATTCACAACGCATTCTTAAAATTTGTTTTTGAGTATGCTGTTAATGAACACTATTGTCCCACAATTCTGTGTGAAAAAGAAGGACCTACACACGACTGGAAAGCATTCTTCTTAAAGTAGTGTGTTATTAAAACCATTTGAATTAAATTTTGTCAGAAAGTCTTCAGTGATGTAGTCTGATATGACATGTATTGACAAAGCAACACTCCATCACCTCCTGTTAGTACAAAGTAATGTAGTATGTTAATGTATTAGTGTTCTACCAGGCCAAATTCACAGTGTACTAATAGGCTAATCTATTATGATAATTACGTAGTATATACTTCTTATTATACACTGTGCAGCAAAAAACAACCTAAATGACACAAAAACATATCAGAGTATAAACTTACAGTTGACTTCAGGACTGCAGTAAATGCTCCAAAGTGAGAAGGATGAGCAAGCATAGCAGTCCAGGTGCTGAATCAATGTTTCAGAATAGAATGAACTAAAACAAGGATACACTATATGGACAAAAGTATCTGATTGCCTTGTTAACCGGCACGCCCAAACATAAACAACCAGCACAAGAACGAGGGGACATAGCGGAGACAATGCCGGGACGTAACAAAGGCAAATAAAATGCAGAGGATATCTGCAGTTTCTGCGTAGGTGTGGGTTTTTCCATGAACAATTATCAGTTCGGTTCTCAGAAAAAAATCAGCAGAGAATGAAGCCTCAACTGTTGAATGAGCAGAGGTAACTGAACATAGACTTTAATATGGAGTTGGTCCCTTTGTGCAGCTATAACAGCTTCCACTCTTCTTGGAAGGCTTTCCACAAGATTTTGGAGTTTCTTTGGGAATTTGTGCCCATTCATTCTATAGAGCTTTTATGAGGTCAGACACTGGTGTTGGACGAGAAGGTCTGGCTCGCAATGTCCATTCCAGTTCATCCCAGGAGACCGGATGGGGTTGAGGTCAAGGCTCTGTGTGAAGTTCTTCCACAATGAACTCATCCAACCGTGTCTTTATGAACCTTGCTTTATGCACTAGGGCACAGTCACGCTGGAATAGAAAAGAGCCTCCCCAAAAACTGGGCGTGGCGTTGTCCAAAATGTCTTAATATTAGGATTGTCCTTCAGTGGAAGTAAGGGGCTTAGCCCAAACCCTGAAACACAGGTTTGCCCCAATAATTTTGTGCATATCGATACAACTTAGTATAAGCAAAGACTTTGTCATGTTAGATTCCGTCAGAAGTTAGAAGGGGCTGATCAATGGAACTAGCTCCTATCCAATCAGAGCTCAGGGGGCGGGCCCATGGAAACACGAGAGGTTCGTTGACAAATGCAGCTCGTGCAGTGGAGGAGAGACTTCATCCTGAGAGGAAGAGCCATAAAATATATGGACACCTTTCCTGACTGAATATCTTGAGTAAATCAAAAAAGATCATATTCCACACATATTGGACGACTCACTATTTTAAAAAAGGTGAGTTTACTTTCTGTTATGTTTTTTTTACTGGTCCGTCAGTACATTTTGCGCAGAGATTTCAACCGAAGCAGAATCAGAAAACTTTATTGATCCCGGAGGAAATTGCTTGTGTTTTGATCGCAAAGACAAGAAAAAATATAAACTAGAAAGTCTAAATAAATCCAATAAAAATCTTCAGAAAAATCTCAATGTGAACTACACCATGCTATATACACAAATGCTAAAGTTAAGTGAATTTCTAATAACACAGATAGTAGTTAGAAGTATGTCATTGCATGTAGTAGAAATCAGTAGTATGTACGTAATATTGATAGATGTTGACGTTTTATTTAACTTAATTGTTTAATTTTGTGTTTATATAGGATGGGTGTGTGTGTGTGAGAGAGAGTTTTCCCTTCAGTTGTGCTTCTAATATTTGCTTTTAACCTGTGTTTTAATTCATTGAAGCCTTTCAAACCATAGTGTGATATTTAACACCATGAACATGTTTTCTATTCTGTGAAAGATTTTCTTTTTTTCTTTCTTTGCATTATGGTCTAAAAACTGTTTTAAATTGAACATTCTTGCTCTACAGAGAGAGCTTAATATCATTTCATGAGGTCTGACCACTTTGCACTGTTGTTTGAATTGATAAACTAGTGTGAGTAAAGACTGTGGGTGGGTTTTGTTGTCTTTGAACAGCAGGGGGCAACATCAGTTCATAACAATGATTGGGAAGACCAGGGTTCCCCAGATTCTAAAGCAGAGATTTAAAAATATCCAAGCAGGATTATGATATAAAAAATGTTAAAAATCCCTTCTTATTCAGTACAACCCTAACAGATCTCCCATTGCTTATTCTTTGGGTGTAAGAAAGGACATAGTTAGCCCATTTGGTTGGATTTCTTCCATAAAGAGGACGTTCACCATAAAGAGGACATTCACCATTCAAACTGACAAGGCAGTGTCACTCTGTGGTTCATCTGAGAACTTGTCACTTGCTGTTAACTCAAGTCAAGTCAAGTCAAGTCAGTGTTTGAGCTTGAAGGGATAATCCATGAAAACTGAATAGTCTTGAATATTCATGTTGTTTTGATTACCTCTCTTCCGTTTCTTATGGGTAACATGTAAAATGCTGTAAAGTGTACAACAAATTCTTGCTTTTTATTGTGGCACCATATCAAATATGAAACATGTATTATGCTTGATGGAATGCCACCTCCACTTTGCCTCAAGTCAGAATGACGAAGAGGGGAGGGGTTTGCGTCAATCAAACGCTGAATAGTTTCTGTTCTGTTTCTCCTCATAGAAAATTTGCCACGTCACAGTGATCTATGGCCAGACATTGGACAAGAAGTGCAGCTTTATACACAGAATAGTGGAACACTGATTATCTCGTTACAGTTTCACCTGTCAAGGAGAAGGATATAAGTTAATGGTCAGTTGTTGAAATGTATGTGTTGGAAGCAGAAAAAATGGTTAAAAGTAAGGATCCGAGTGTCCAAAATCTCAGGTGGGAGGTGGGGTGTTCTCTGTAGAACGGACAACTGGCGACAGAGTCAGGGTGCATGTGTGAATCAAAATATGAGGATCCCGTAGAAGAATAGCATGAATTGTTGGAAAAAGGTATCATTGACTATGACTGAAAGGTGTAAGAACACACATTACATGGCACCTTGCTTCATGACAGCCTAGCCACAGGTCGGTCAAATAAAGAGTACATTCACCATTTAAACTGACAAGGCAGTGTCACTCTGAGTGGTTCATCTGACCACAGCACACCTTCAGAAATCTTCTGGAGTTCATGCTTAGGCAGGTGGTTTTATTGGTATGTCTGATTGGTGTGTAATAAAATGTAATAAATGACAAGCATGCATTAGCAAAGACTATGTGGCAAAAAAGTTAAGACATTTCATTTCATTCAACCCAGTTCTCACAGCAGGAATTGAGCAGCACATAGCCATCAAAATTATTCAGTCCAGAGGGTTAGAAGAATAAAAGCAGGGGTAACGTAGGTTTTCATCTTAGACTTAAAGATTGCAGCTGAGTCCGGAATACTGACAGCAAGGCTTTAACATAGCTGAGAGTTTGTAAAAAATTAAATGCTGCCCCTTGCTGCAACTTTCACTACTCTTGATACTGTAAAATAGCCTGAACATTTAACAGGAAGCAGTTTGTAGTTTGGGACTAGCAAGAGATTTTAACCTGCTACATCATATAAAGCTGCAGACAAATGCGTAATTATTAGCACACTTAGTGAAATTGTTTTTGTGTTCATTCCATTCATACAGAAAATAATAGAAAGTTTTATTATGCAATGGAAGTGTAAAATAAAAATTGAAAAATTCACAAATATACCACCACTGTCACTTCTGGTACATTTGGTACTTTATGCATCTTCCTATTCCAGCAGTGAGTTTTACAGAATACAGATTCTTTTTTGATTCCCCAGGGTCATCTTTTGTGGACTCTCAGCTTGCTCCACAGATATTGAATGAAGCTTAGGTCAGAGGGGTGAGAAGGTCATGGTAAAAAGGTTTATTCCCTGGTTATTTCTGAGTATTTGGATGTATGTTTCGGATATTGTCTTTTGGGAGGGTTCATCCACAGCCCAGTTTTTAGCTTCTTGGCATTTATGATTAGATTATAAGCCCAAGGTGTGCAAGTATGGGGTGATGCAAAATGCACAATGTGGCATTTCTGATAAAGGTAATGAAAAATATTAAGGATGCACTGAAATTATTTTTTTGAACCGAAACCGAAAACCAAAAATGAGGAAATACTTGGCCGAAAACCTAAACTGAAACACAGAAAGAAAAGAAAGAAATCATGAATAAATTATAAAAAGAATCTGTTACAAAACTATGAAAACATTTATTTAGCATTCAAACAATGCACAATATAAAATTAAATAAAATATTTGAAATAAAATATTTTACTTGGCCCCACTAAATAGCCTAAAAGTAAGATAGCTGAAACATTATACAATTAAATATCTTCTCTCATAAAACAAGTATTGAAGTGCATTTTAATATTCTGTACAAAGTGCATGGACAAAGTGCATTCAGAACAAGTGCTTTAAAAACTGTTGAATAGTACAACATTCTCTGACATAGCCCAAATATGAACCGTCATCACTAGAAACCTTTCTTGACTTTTCAAAAACACAGACGGAGTGGGTGTGCTCGAAGGGTCTCGCCTCTTCTTTGCTTCATACTCTGTGCCTTTGTGGATGCACCCTCTATAGAAATTTCGGCATTCCACGCTTTACAAATGCCTTTCTGCGTGTCTTTCTTTTGGAGGTTTTTCACTGACTGGTATGTTCGGGGGAACTCTACTCGCTTTCTTTGCTTTTCCATTACTAAAATCTGGTACTTAGTACTCAATACCATTCTTGGTACCACCTTGGCCGAGGTTCCAAGCGTGCTGAACTGATAATAAACAATGACGTGTACATATTGGAGGTTACTGATTGGTGGTCGCTATAGTTACGTCAGTGTTGTTGACTGAACGTTAGCATTAGCATTAGCATTAACGTTGTCTGGTAAACCAATTGTCTCCGTTTTGTGGTAAACAGCCACAAACCAAGGATAAAAAATAAAACCCCTCTGATTTCATCCATGCTGATGATTGTAATGATGCCAGGTTATTTACCTCAGCTTAGAGCGTTCGGCTCGTGCTGCTTCTCAGAATGACTGTGGTCTCCCAGGCAGGAAGGTCAGAATCCAGTTGCAGAGGGAGGTGTTCAGGGCCAACAATCTCATATTTCCAATCAGGTGCTGAAGAATGATGTTGTTGAATGCTGGACTGAAGTCTCTGAACAGGATTCTGACATTTTTTCCAGGTGGGTGAGGGCCAGGTGAATGGTGAAGCAGATGGCAATATTCGTTGAATGACTGGGACGATATTCAAACTGCATGGGCTCCACTGAGGTGAACAGCTGTGATTTTAAGTGCCACATGACGAACCTCTTGAAACACTTTCATGATGAGTGTGGCAGAACTGTAGTCATTGAGGCAGGAGACAGATGACTTATTTTGTACAGGGATAACAGTGGTAGCTTTTAAGCATGTTGGAAAGATGGAAGTGCTCAGGTAGATATCAAAGATATCTGTAAAGACATCCACCAACTGGTGTACACATCCATGAGCACACGACCAGGGATGATGTCTGGTCTGGCAGCCTGGAATGGAGGCCACATCAACTTAGCCATGTGGAGATGTCCTGTAGTTGGTGATGGCCCAGATCTCCTGCCATCAAGTGTCACCAGTATCCTTGAAGTGGCTGTGGATTTTCTAAGTGCGTGTGCACTTTGCTGCTCTAATAGCCTTTGACAGGTTGACCCTTGCTGTTCTCGGGGAAGGTTTATTGCTTGACCTGAAGGTGATGTGACAGGTTCTCCATGGGGCATGTGGAGATTATCTGTTGATACTGATAATTGTGTGTCGATACTGATATGATATGAACATCAACAGTGCATCTGTACTGTTTTCGAGAGCTGATCTATCTTATTAATTATGATTATTAATTATTAATTAATTTACTTATTATGATCTATTCTTATTAATTAACTAAATGAACTATTAAATGAACAGTTTTAACTAAATGAACAACTAAATGTAGAGTGACATTAAGACTGAGTTTGAAAATAAGTCACCTTTTGTTTTATCAGTTTATATTTTTATGTACTGTCATAATATGGAATATTTTACTTTAACATTGTCATGTCGTCTATTGGGGAGAAACAGAGCAGCATGCAACCAGGGTCCAGACAGGCAGTTTATTAAAACTCACAAAGCAAAACGTTTAACTCAAAACACTTCTTAATCCTGAGGGTACTGCCTCCAGGAATCATGCTACTCCTTGGTAATTCCTCAGTTATGTTTCTTGTCTTGAGGCAACCTTTGTCTACTCCATGCAGATGGGAGCCTTCAAGAGTCCACTGGACCTCATACTGTCCTAATCCACTCACAGTCTTTCGCTCAGCACCCTGTTACTCCTGTAAGACACAGAGAGAGATAGAGAGGGAGAAAGAGAGCGTAGATGGAACACTCCGTCAGAGAATCGTGCCACTCGTTTCTCTGATGCCGCTGCTCTCTCCAGTCCGTTGGGAAGCTCGAACTTCTCTCCTTGTGGCTGTCCAGGAACCCACGATCACCCCCACCATGGTCTGCTCTCACTCACACCCGACTGTCCCCCAGCACCATTGTAAACCACAGGGCAATACGTTTTCTAGAGTACAGAGACTCGGCATAACTTCGATACATTTTCTTTTACATAAGTTAGGGATCCAGTCCCTTCCCCTCACTGTTCAGACTTTTCCCCAAGATGTTGGTGACCACGCACCGCTGTTCTGGTTCACCTGGGTTTTAACCACTCTCACAGCCAATCACACGCCACTCTCACTTAGCTCTCTGATGAGCTCAGCTGTTTGCACTCATTCACACGCCACGCACACCACACAGGGCTCCTATTGAGCACACCTTTTGTCATTCCTACTCACATACACACCCTACGAATCCAGAGCCCTAGTATTCTGCTTCTCCTTTTCTGAGTCGAAGGGTTCCCAGACATCACAAACATTTCTCTTGAGTGCTCTATTTTTATTTTTCAATTTATCACCCTTCCTGTTTTCCACGAACATAATCATGCATCTGTTTCCAGTTTTTGTCTCTTTTTATTTGGATTCTAATGGGGCCATATCCAGAATGTCTGTGTGATATATCATACATGATTAGACAATAACAAACCCACATTGGCAATCAGTTGTTTTTTATAACCGATGTAGGTGACTGTCAAAAATTTGTTAGAGCTATAGATACGCATGCAGTTTGGAAACCCTCTTTAGGTTGGTATATAAATTGTAATTGTAATAAGTTCTATAATGTGACGTGACATTCACATGGCTTAAATTTAACCAGGTGAATAGTCTATTTTTGCCTTCATGAATACTTAAAGCAGCTCTACATTGTTATCCAAGAATGATTCATGCGGCATCCTGCAGATTTCAGCAGGGAACCTGGCTGCTAGTAATGATTACAGGAGTGCTGTTTTAAGAAACTGTGACTAAAAAGTGAATTTGTATTAATAACATACATACTATATGTAAATAGCTTGTGGAAATGAAAGAGAAAGTAGTGAGTGCTTTTATTGGCTTCCCTGCAAAGTGAAATCCTACTGGCTAAATTCACATTTATTCTTTCATTTAAGTCCAAACTAAATGACACAAAAAACTGTTTGTATGAAGACTTTAATTTCTTGACAGGATAAAATCGATTGCTCAGTCAATATCTCAGTCTAGAACCTGTTCTTATACTGAATTGGAATTCTGATGGAACCTTCGTATAGGCTCTTGAAATTTCGCAAGTACATATACAGTATGTTCAAGAACACCACACATTTCATGACCTGCAATCAAATACTTGCACTAATAATCAAAGATCTGGCACCAAAATGTGTCTGAAATTAAAAGAAAGTGCAATATACAACCAAAAAGTACGTTTTGTGATGAAAACGGGAGCATGGCAACTGAAATGGTGCTTTATAGGTTTACCTAAAATACTCCCTGCCAGAGGCGGTCTGGCAGTCGGTGCACAGCCGTGCACATACCAACCACCCCCCCTCAAAACCGTTGCCGTCGGGCTGTATTTCTCGGCCGAGACGCAGACCTCTGCGCAATCCTCAACCCCCCTGGAACAACGGCCGAGCTGGTTAAGAAAGTCTAGAGCCGTTTTATTGTCCCAGTCTGCCCCTGCTCCCTGCCCTGCATGATTGTGCACTGACCTAACATAATCATCCAACATAATGAGCTGTGACAGCTGGTCATAATATTGGATAGGAGAGTAATATTGGATGGATAGCTCACACATTGTATTACCAAATTTGAAGGCCCACCAACATACAAAGTAAAAATCTTGTGTTATCTAACAGTTTCATATTAGGGATGACTGCCCTAGCATAGAGTATTTTATTTTAGGCTATATGTCTATATGTCTTTCAATGAAGGCTTTAGCAAGGCAACACTGTAAAGTATACAGTAAAATATATCTACATAGCTTAATGCAGGGTCGTTCCATACTTAAATTTGCCTTAGAAACCCCCCTTTTTCTTGTGTACCTTTGCTTATTTCGGTGGTGATTGGCTGGATGGCTGTTCAAACAGTCTTGATATATAATACTGCAGACTGCAGGAAGGTGGAGCTGGATGTCATGGGCTAAAAATAATTAGCCCCAGTGTAGACCGTTTCACTGATTCTAAAGCTGGAACTGGGATGCTTCAGTGACCCTTTTTACAATAGCTGTTGGAGTTGCTGTTGTTTGTAGGACCAGAGAAGTCATGCGTGAACACACCACAGCACACATAGTGAACTGTGTAAAATTCTTCACTGTTTTTAACCCATTCACCAAGTGAAGCAGGGGGCACCCAGGAACACAGTGTCCAAGGAGCAGTGTGTGTGGACGGTACCTTGCTCAAGGGTACCTCGGTGGTGCCACTAGCAGTCCTGGGGTTCGAACCCACAGCCTTTTGACAGGGGCATCTCCCTAACTACTTGGCTACAAGCTGCCAGCCATCCCCAATAATAGTAGCACTCAGTACCTAAAAGGTTAATTTAGGTCTATTAAGGTTAAAGGGACTTTTTTTAGTTTTTTTAGTGAAAAAAAATGGATTCGTAATGAATGCAAGATGCATAAAGTGAATGCTAATATTTATGGCTCGACACCTTAAGTATGGCACTAAAATACATTGTTTCCACAGTGAATGCAACTAGGTTTTGTGGAGACGAGTTCCACATGAGAGCCAGGTTCAGAGAAGTTTCTACTGTGGAGTGCCTGTGTAAAGGCACTTGACTAACAGGGCTGCTGTCAGAATGAGCCATAAAGTATGAGCTAAAGGTGCTCTCTTGACTACAAAACTGTTAACAATGACAGTAATTCTAGTTGTATTGTGTTTACTGAGGCAAATAATGGAAGTTTATAATACTTTATCCAGAGCAAATAGCACTTTTAGTATAGCATAATCTTGTTAGGTTTTAAAAGAAAAAGAATCTATTCCAATGTGCAATTCTAGTACAGTGTGTCCCTGGTGAAAATTATGTTTATTCCAGAAATATCTCAAATATATTCAAGACTAATGAGATTATTTTCTGTAGGACATAATCCATAAAACAATGGTTCATTTATACATAATGGATTACTTTAACACTATATGGTGTGTGTGCCACTTGGACTGCAGAGGATTGGAAAAGCATTTTCTAAAATGATGGAATTCCATTGAATAGCTTGGGGATGAGCTGGAATGCCATTTGTTATCCAGAACCAATAATGCTAAATGAGTGCTTGACCCCCACTAATGCTTTTTTGACTGAATGCAAACAAATCTTCTCAGCAATTTTACAATATTTAGAGGAAATATAGTGAGCATAGTGAAATCTTGCTGCTGTGAGTTTTCCTTACATTCATAAAGCTCACAAATCAACAGCTCCTCTTGTGTAGGTGCTGTCAGACCAAACATTGCTTTATAATGACTCACAGATGCCCTGTCACTCATCATCAACCCTAAATTGTTTCATATAAATGTAAATTTCAGATTCAGATGAAAGTAAATTTTAATTGATTGTTTTTTAAACTGAGTAATAGATAGCAATCACGTAATTGTGACAGCCCAAATTATTACCCTTCATTTTGGAAGAAAAATGGCAGCAGCTAATTTTGAGACTGACCATTCATACTGACCTCAGCATTAAAAATGTGTGCCTAAAAGTTTTCAGAGGGCCTCTCCTACTGGACTATGAAGTGGGGGTGACCGAAACCTGCAGTATTTTGTCACCATGTCCAGCTTCCATCCTCACTTCATATCAGTTTCATATCAGTTCTTTGAAGCCCAGCAGTAAGTAACAGAAAACTTCCCAGGATTCGCCTTTAACCTACTGTGCAGGCTCTCTGAAATACAGGGAAGTCAAAAGATGCCGTAAGCGCATAATGAAGAGGCTTCTTTGAGTGATGAACCTGAAAGCATGTGTGGATCAGTGAGGTCATGTGCACTGAGCTGTGCTGTCAAACCCATTTGTTAGCATTTCATGAACGCTGTTTTATTTCAAGACTGTTCCTAATGCATGGAGCAAACTAAGCTTTTATAAATGAGAAGCTTCACATTTAATAGAGACTGGTGGTATTATTGAGTAACTATGAAAAGATGGAATGAGTCTCTAATTACAAAGGGAAAATCTGATTATTTGCAAAACTGTCTGACAGTTAGTGTTTTCCAACAATCACATTTCAAGGAGAAATCAGGGAACGTTTTGTTGTTAGGATCTTGTTTTCGTTCAAATTTGTTTATACACTTTCTGACTGTTGTATAACAAGCCCTGAAGTCTGCAGGTGCAACACAAAAGACCTAATCAAGGCGGGCTTGTACTGCGACGGAGACAGAGAATATAAGACAAGTCAAAGGGAAGGTCTGCACAATGTTTTTCACATGACTTTAGAATGCCGAATGACTTCTTATTTACTTTCACTAGCTGAATGTTGAAGCAGGGTGCAAAATATTGGAGATCATGAGGGGTATGTGTGTGCAAAAGATATGTGTGTGCATGTGTGTGTGTGTGTGTGTGTGTGTGTGTGTATACAGTACATATTCATCATTAAATCAAGTTGGCCACTTTGGGGAAATTTCTCTGCTTGAGCTGCCCAGAGGAAAAAAGTGTGCATAGTAGTAGAACAGCCTTGTGTTGGCTTTAAAATATAGTATGTTGCGTCACCATGCACTGGGACCTTAAACAGACACGGACATTTTAGAATTTTGGTGGTAACACACATTAGTGCTCTTTCTTTACCAGTTAAAAGGGTTTTGCGGAGAGGAGTCCTTGGATGTTCTGTGAGAGGCGTGGTGCTCAGTGGGGAGTGGAGACACAAAGGGAGCTGGTGCCCTGCGTACTTGGTTGTAGAGGGTGTGGTCCTTTGGGCTGGAACATGGACAAAAGCAAGAAAAATTAAGCATCTCTCAGTTCCTACTGAGGAACTATTCAGTTCCAAACTCTCTCTTACCCTCCCTGAAGGAGCCCTTATATAGGGTGCTATCTCTTCATTAAGGGTGATCACAGATTGGGCAGGTGTTCCTGGTTGCCTGATGATTTTCTTTTTTGCTGTCATTGGAAGTGGACTCTTCAGCACCTTCCGTGTTGCCTGTGAAGGAGAGCTTACCTGCCTTTCCTCCTGGGTTGTTGACCAGCTGTCACAAGTGAAGTGTCCATTTGTCAGCACTCAGAGAGCAGTGTGTGGGGACGGTACCTTACTCAAGGGAACCTCAGAAGTGCCATTAGCATTCCTGGGATTCGAACTTACAATAGTTTGATGACAGAGACAACTTCCTAACCACCAGACTTGTTATCCCTCGACACATTAGTTCTTTTGTCATTGCAAGTATGCTGCTAGATTATACCCCTGCTGTTAGCATTATATGCATTACTGAGCCTGATTTCTTGTTGCCTGGACTTCTTGCTGTTGGTGATTCTCTTTTTGCTTTGATTGGATGTTTGTTTGCAGTTTTTAAAAATATGTAATCTGCTAAAATTATTTCATTTGATCTTGAATCTTAATTTAGGTGGAGAAAGAAATAAAGTATGCTGAATGTACCTTTGAATGAATAGTTCAGATTTGTGGCATGGTGGCAATTTTAAAATAAGCCCTGGCCTCACAATGCTCGAATAAGTCTGTTATCATCATTCATCTTCTCTCTCCAGGCAGCCACTAAAAGAACATTGAAAATGAACATCAGAGCAAGAGTTCCTCAAGAGTGACTGGCATCCTAAGCACAGTTGAACTTTCACTGAGCAGTGCTCGTAGATGATTAATAATACATTGTTTCTTTGATAACTTAATAAATTCAATTAAATATTTATGCTTCACCAGTTGACCTACATTAATTGAGCTTCTTTTCACAACCATGCAATATTTTAAATGTTATGAGATGTATTTAGCCTTGATGTTGATTCCAATGGAAACAAACATCAAAATAACTATATAATTAACAACTCTGTATGTTTTACAGAGCATAAACCCCATACACTGGGCTCAGTTTCTGCACTACTACATCAAAAACAGTCATGGTAGGTTTTTTCATTTCTCTGAAGGGATACAGTAGGTGGTGGACTATGGGCTAGTAATGGTTTGTTACAGACTTGGAGCTTTCAGGTACAGCTTAAAAACTGAAACCTACAGTTTGTCCTTCAAACCAGAATGGGTTAACATTTTATATATACTGGCTTTGTGCTTTAAATGTATCACATACTTTTCTGAATGACGAAGTTTCAGAGACCTTTTTGATCTGTACTGTCCAGCATTATTCAATGTAACGTTCTCATTTTATCCCAGTGCATCCATGTGTTATCAGTCAGTCCTCAGGACAGTAGCTGTATCATCATCTTTGTCTAAATTAGCAAGAATGTATTGATTTCTGAACCTTTTAAAAATGAAAGGTGAATACCGTTGTTGGATTATGTGCATAAATAATCATTTATTATTAGCATTATAGATAATAAGTATGTCCACTTAAACCAGAAGCCAGTGACACTAGAGATCCAAACACTACAACAGAGTGGAACGTGGCAACTGGCAACATTATACAGATCTGTAATGATTAATCCTAGAAGAGTTGATATCAATCAAGCGGATGCAGAGACATTAACCACGTAGCTGATTTATCATCCACTTTAAATTGTCTGGCTGCTGAACACCACTTGTGTTCTAAAGTTCAGTTAACATGGTAGAGAAAACATTGCTAATGAGCTGTCATATTACAAGATGAGGGTACCCCTTTGTTAGCTAGTTGGAATAAACCGGACACTAGAATTACACAAGAAATCCTTTCCCCCTCATTTGCATACATCACAAAAGAGCACAGCATAAACACCACAGTCAGAAATGTCTTCTGAAAAAGAGAAATTCATTCACTAGGCACCTGGAGACTCAATAAGGTATAGCATCTATAACATTCTGCCCTGAAAGGCTTCATAATGCACTTGACCTTTTTATGACCCCTGCAGTATTGCTGTAAAACTTTAGAACCAGAAGCAATTGCTTAAGCCCTCATTTGGAATCAACATAATTTAAATGCTAGACCTAGATTTCCTCCTGTCCCTGTCATCATACCCAAGAGGAATATACTTAAAAAAGCATTTGAAAATAAAATATTCATAATAGTATGCCTCCCCTTCTATGACTGAAAAGCAAATACACCACATGGGAAAGTGCATATAGCCTTCAGCACGCATCGGTAATGTAGTGTGTGGCTGTGCATGTGTAACATTAGGTGTATGCATACATGTGACTGAGTGAAGGTGACATTCCCTTTAAAACATCCTTAGTCCAGTGTTTTCGACTTCTGTGTCTTTGTAATCTCATTGTTTCAACCAGCAAATGAATATTTTACCATTCCTAGTGCGCGAAAGCACAGCTGAGAATATGTGTTATTTATGTGCATGTGTGAGAGCTACTCACTGTGACTGTGCAGTATTGTAAAGCTGTGGTTGAAAGAGTCTTTGACTTTGTTGTTGACAGTGTCTCCTCAGAGATGGGATGCGATTAGGATCTTTTTTGACAATATAAACATTAGTCAGACATGTGCAAGCTGGCATCTAAAGGGTGTAAACCAGCATTCAGCTTTTTGAAGGCCCCTGGGGCCTTATATCTGTGACTATACACTACATGGACACATGTATTGGGAGACACCTGTTTTTCAGGCTTTGGGCTAGGCCCCTTTCTTCCAGGGAAGGCATTTTGGACAATTTCATGATTCCAACTATGTGGACACAGTTTGGGGAAGAACCTTTGCTATTCTTGCATGGCTGTATCCCAGTGCATAAAGCAAGCACCATAAAGACATGGTTGGATGAAATCAGTATGGAAGAACTCAAGCCCTTACCTCAACTCCATCCGGCACCTTTGGGATGAAGTGGAACAGAGATTGCGAGCCAGACCTTCTCGTCCAACATCAGTGTATGACCTCATAAATGCTAAGCAGAATGAATGGGTACAAATTACCACAGAAACACTCAGAAATCTTGTGGAAAGCCTTCCAAGAAGAGTGGAAGCTGCCGTAGCTTTAATGGGGGACCAACTCTATTTCAAAGTCTGTGTATGAATGTGTCCCAATACTTTTGTCCATCTAGTGCAATGGTTCCCAACCTGGGGTCCGGGCCCCCCTTAGGGGAGCGCGAGAGATCTCAGGGGCTGCACACAATTCTGTCTGAGTTTACCAAAACTTATATTTGTAGACATTACATTCATAAAATCCTAATGTCTGAGAAAGTGTGTGTGTGTGTGTGTGTGTGTGTGTGTGTGTGTGTGTGTGTGTGTGTGTATGAGAGTATAAGAACAAAAACCTACAACCGCTGTTTATTTTTTGCAAATAAAAGTTTAATTAATAACTTTATTCTTTTTGTGCGTCTTTGTGGGTAGGAGTTGGGGGGGCCTGGGTGGTCTTGGACACAGGCAAGGGGGGGGGGGGGGCTTCAAGGAAAAAAGGTTGGGAACCACTGATCTAGTGTATATTACACTAGTCTCTATGTCTCTGTGTAGTCTCTTGTCAGTAGTAGTCTCTATGACTAAATTAGTTAATGTCCACATTAGTACTTTATCAGAGTTTCTTTTCATAAATGAGGTAGTTCTAATCTTAGATAAATATTTATATTCCGGCATGAATGTTTTTACTCTTTGGAGTCTCAGCAAGCTAACTGTCAAGTGTGAAAAAGTGAATGCACTCCTGCGTAAGGTGTTAACACGTTTTATATGGTTATCTGGAGCAGAATGTCTGTATGATACTTCAAATCAGCATCGGTAGGTTTGTACATTGTGATTAAACAATCCTGATTCTTAACTGGTGTAACTGATAAGAAGAGACGACAATCAGGTAAAGCATTTCCAGGGAAATGTTGACGTTAATAAAGTAAAATATTTTAGTTGCAAACTCAAAAAAAACCCTCAATGTCTTTTCATCTAGTTTTTTATCCCCCCTGCAGGATTTAAAATGGCAATGAAGCTCCTGGAACTCAACTCCTCCTCTTCTGTGTCAGTCTCCACTTTGGAGAACTTTGAGAACTTTTCGCTGGACTCAAGTCTTCATCGTCCAACCCCTGGGCCCAACATCACCTTCGTAGGCTTCTACCTCCACGAGCCCTCGGTGTCTGCTATCTTCATTGTGTCCTACCTTCTCATCTTTGTTGTGTGTATGGTGGGCAATGCGGTGGTGTGCTTCATTGTGCTGAGGAACAAAAACATGCGAACAGTCACCAACCTGTTCATCCTCAACTTGGCCATCAGTGACCTGCTGGTTGGCATTTTCTGCATGCCCACCACCCTAGTGGATAACATCATCACAGGTAAGTAAAGATCCCTCAAATTTAGGAAAATATTCCCCTTGTTTTTTTGTTCATTCGATAAGAAATGAAACATTATCACTGACTGAAGTTTTTATAACACAATAGTATCCATTTAGATCCTCGCACAAAAAGTATCTGTTTACCTGATATCACCTCAGTTACCTGATATCTGAAGTTGTACCTATGTTTCTCTTCTTTTTTCTTTAACTGTTTGACAAAGAGTTGATATACAGATACAAAATCAGCCTGAAAAACACATTTAGAAAAGTGTGTTGTAATCTCTGATGATTGCGCAACTGTTTTTTGTTGACCTGTTATATTATGAACACAATGTCTACAGAGACAAAATTTTTATCTAACATTAACACTTTTTTTTTATTCTCCAGACGTGGTCTGAAGTGTAATGCAACAGTTTTCATATCATTTAAAATACTTTTCCAAGTAAAAGGTAGGATATGCTTATATCTCAGATGAAAGAAAACTCATTTTGGCACCTGTGATGAAAGAATGGACCCATAGTCTGGACAACATCTGAATTCTTCGACCCAAGGTGGCGGTGGGCAGTATGAAAAAAATTAAAAATGTTAAAATATATATATATTACCCACCCAAGGTGTCATGAACGATGAAAGAGAAGACACATCTTTATTCATCTTTAGCCAACATGACAGGACATATGGTCTCTATAGGCATTTTAGAGGCTATCTTCCTACTTCTGGTACTCCAATCTTCCAGCATGGTGTCCATACTGTAAAACAGATGCTCTTCTTTACAGCAGATGTACCTGCTTTAATGTAAGAATTTCCTCAGTAAACTGTTTATATTGACTGAATGGATGGATGATAAAGCTTTCAGCTTCTGCAAGATCATCAGTGGACAATCCTCAGTCTTGCTGATATATCAGCATAAAACTCCTTCCTCTTGTAACTCATCTCCAATAAAATATTCAGCTTTAGAAACTAGGCAGCTGAAACCCAACTTGAAAAATAGGTAATAAACTGGAAAGTCGCATTCAGTGTATTCTGTATAGCCAATGCATTAACAGGAGTCATCATCTAATATTCTAATTTTCAGAGAAAATGTGGGCTGGTCAGACAAGAGGGTTTCAGCTTTCGTTGTATGAGAAGAAAGCTCAAAGCGGCGGTGCTTAATGGGATCTTTCTGGTATGCAGTGGTTGGTACCCACCAAAGTGGTCCAAGGCTCATTGATGCATGTGGAAAATGAAGGCTAGGCTGTCTGGTCTAATCCTACAAAACAGCTACTGCAGCACAAACTGCTGAAAATGTTGTGTGATGTCAAAATGCATCATAGTTTGATGTGTGAGCCCTGTCCATACCAAATGCATCTACAACAGGCATGGGGCATCAGATATTGTTGAAGTGATCGATGTTGAGCTAAAGCTCGGCTAAGCTAAAGTCCAAAAAGTCAGAGCGACGCGATGTTGCTGGTTTATTCAGAGATCTTCAGCTGTGGCCCGTCTCTGTCGGTCCTCTGAACTTTTCGGGCACCGACATGACTTTTTATATTCATACATTCATTCATACATTCATTCTTTCAGCCCATCCCATTTCGGCTCTTTACTAATGAAAAGTATATAGTTTTTCATTGCTTAATTTGCTAAGTACCACCTGATCGTTGTGCCCAATGAAGGCCCATCGTTATCAGTACGTAAAACCTATAAAGAACATGGGAGTTTTCCTTCACTTAATTTGCTTATTCATCTAACTACGTCTCAACTTATGGGAAACAGAGGGGGTTTACTTTACTTAATCCCACCCCGTTAGTTTCAACCAATAATAACAGATTTGGTCATTTTCTGATTCATATTCCAGTCACCCTTTTGACCAATTAGATTCTATTTTCTGGACATGCGCTCTATCTGATTCTGCTGAACTCCCCCTCCCGTGGAATCCAATCTGAACACCTGCATTCTTATCTGGTCTTCTTATCCTGCGGCCATTTTACACTTACGAGGGCTTGTGTCAAAAAGAAAAATCTTTTTTTTCCCCTCTGTGGTTTTCTGAATATGCGTCTTATCTGAGTTGTGGCTCTTCTAGGCCCCTTGGGGACTTTCCTTACTGCTCAAAGCTAGGCATCTTTACAGAGGCCTTTGCCCTCTCATTCAGACAGTCTTGAACTCAAGTAAACCATGCATCTCATAGTCCACTTAAGTTCAACTCTGCACCTGGCAGGGGGGGTTCCACCTCCCCTGTGCAGCTTCTGAGGGAGAGTTTCTGCTTGTACAAGGGCTTTTGGTCAGATATGAGTTTAAACTGTAACTGAAGAGGATTTTTACATTAAAACTCATATAATTATGCCAAGACAATTACCACTGATCAGAAAAATACCTCTTCAATATGGACCATGGAGCGGTGGAAGAATCGTGCCTGGTCTGATTAATCTCTTTTTGTTTCGTCTCACCAAGATCATGGCTGTTCTTTCATCACTATTTTGAACTGAAATGTGTCCCACCTTCACATAAATGCTCAAAAGCCCACTTTAAAGCAGAACAATTACGTCTTGGAGATGAGACTGCTTCAAACATATGAGAAGTCTGGACGTAATAACCCTTGTTGAGGTCCACATCAGGTTTATTATCTTAATGAATCATAGCTCATACAACAGCCATGGCTGCCATTCGTTCCTGACTGGAACTTTTTAATATTCTTAATAGCTTGTAAGAATTGGACCCAGTAACAGCTGATTATTGAGAGTTAGCCTCACAGCTCCATAGTCAAACCTCCCTCACAATATTTCTTTTTTTGGATGAAGTAACTCAGGAGGAAAAACATACCAAACATCATTATGCTCCAATTGATCCTGATGCAATCTTTTAGCATACCCAGTCAACAACATCTGTGAGGAAATGGGAATATTTTTATGAATCTGAAATTCCAGTCATTTAACTCACTGCTAGGAAAAACAATCTTTAAAATGTAGCTTCAATTTGAAACACTCATTTTAGGACCCATTTATTTCCACTTTACCAACCACATATTTTCTGTGGTTTCAGGCATTTTCATCTATATATATATATATATACGCACAGTAATGTTCCAAGGGGAACCGCATATAGTGAAAAAACGTGTTGTTATGTTTTGGTTAAAAAAAAAAAAAGCCAAAAAAAGGCCTATTTTTATTGTGTAAACACAAAATATGCCCCCAAATATGCTCCCAGAACACTTTGATGTAACTTTAATGTTAAACTCAGTTTAATGCATTACCCTTGAAGAAAATGTAAAGGCATATTCAAATTTAAATTCCCAAGAATTCTGAAGGCTGCTGGACAAAAGTATTGGGACACGGTGGCGAGGTTAAAGGTTTTCTGAGAATAAAACCTGATCTACTCATGCTAAAAGTACAAATTAGGGCTTGTTGGAAAGGTCTCCTGGAGATCTACTGAACTGTGGAGTTTGTGTCTGAGTAGAGCAATAATATGTAAAACAGTGTCCACTTCATAATTTCTCAATATGTTCTTCCCCAGTAGCTTCTGCAGTACTGTTCTACTGTATTTTCTTAGTTGTCCTTAGTTTTTTTTTTTGTTTTAAGGAGGCACTCAGATGGCAATGTCAGCCCTTGGTAAATGGTGCCGGGGTACAGAAATTATAGTAATTACTGTTGGTACTACCATTACAGCCATTGTTAACCTTTATTCAGCATCTTCATAAAGACTTGGACACTCTCTTTGTAAAATGTGAAGCAACAATTATGAGGACATCTGAGAGCTTTCTATTCTGAATGGAGGGTGTTATTGGGCATGCAGCCTTTTGTTTCAAATTTGGCTTCATTGTGAAGTGGCCTTGTGTTTTTAGTCCCTAGGCTTGTAAAGGTTGGCTTTATTGATGTTAAAGCCCCAGACTCTCCACTTCCTCCCTTCATTCCCCTTGAATATGAGAGATTCTGGCAGACAGAATCCACAGTGTCAGAGCTCAAAATGAATCTGTAGTCTCTGAATTAGATTTGACAGCTGAAAGCCCTGAAACCACAGGTGTTTGAATTAGTGAGGCGACGCAATACAGTCAGAAAGAAGTTAGTGGAGAGAGAGAACAGTCAGTCTCTGCTGACACAAAACCATTAGTAATGAGTCTGGTAACAAAGCCATGTGTTGCTCGTTTAAAAAAATATATAAATAAATAAAAAGGTCCACCTCATGACAAATGTGCCCGTCCTGGGGCCATAACTACTGTCCAGGCTAAAATTAATATTGTAAACCAATTTTGGATGGATGATCACAAGTCACCTTTCTTTTTATGAAGTAGGTTGGGTTCACGGTGCAAACTTCTGCAGAAAATCACTGTGCTAAAAACAAGAATACTCATTCTACTACCAAACCACAAACCCAAGACAGGATAGATCGCTCCAGTGATAAATAATTTCCAATAATAATAATAATAATAATCAGTGTTGCATTCGAGGTTGAGTCAAGAGAAGCAGATGTTGTACAAGATAGGCTAAAGTTAATCAATGCTCAGTCATATCTGGGAACAGAATCAAGTCATATGACTGTATAAACTGGTGACACAAGCCAGGAGCAAAATGTAAAACCATCAAAACCTGTTTAAACACAAATGCTGGCTTTGGACAGTTCATGCTATTGCTAAAGTTTAAAAGGCCTACATAGCCAGTGCTGCTGTACTCCATAAAAAGAGGGCAGCTCCAACTGGTCCCTGTGGCAAACCATTTGAATCTCTAATTTATGTGGACAAAAATAACCCCACAACTAATCACTAGAAGTGAAATGGGTAAAGGTGACTACAAACAGAGCTTAGAGTGGGCTAGCAAAGGCAAGCATTTGTTCATGGCTGAAATTAATTCCACACCAAGTGCCATCATTTTCTCTGTCCAGTAGATAGTCAGCCAAATTGTTTTGCTGATAAATAAAAATTACATTCCCAGAGACAGTGAACGCCAACCTTCACCAATCACCGTCCAAATGCAATGATCCAGCACTACAGGTGCAGCCACAGCCTTCTCCACCTTCCTGTGAACACAATGATTGACCAAACACCACACCCAGAGCAATCACAAACACCACCACTTTTTTTTTTCTTACACTGAATTGAAGTTAGAAACTGCATTAAATGCTAGGGCACTGCAATCACTTGTCACTGCTGTCAGCCCATGCTCTCTCTCAAAATATCCACTTCACTCATGAATTACAGTAAACCCTCGTTATTCGCGGGGGTTACGTTACACGAGCACCCGCATATAATGAAAAACCGTGTTGTTGTGTTTTGCTCAAAAAAATGCCTTAAAATGCCTATTTTAATAGTGTAAACCCTAAACATGCCCCCAAATGTGCTCCCAGATCACTT